>AYJT01054490.1:0-13597 GCA_001278415.1 Ocimum tenuiflorum | reverse complement strand
AATTTTTAAGGGCTTTTATCCAAATTAAATTGGTGTGAGACTGAGCCCTAATGTGATCAAACTAGACATTTTTTTGTGATTTTTGGGGGTGGTGGCGGTGGGGCATGAAAGGATGATTAATGATCATTGCTTTCTTGAATTTGAGGGTTGTGAAATTTGAATAAACAAGAGAAGACCTTTTTTAGGTTAAATCATTTGAGATTTGCAATATCCGGATCAGATTTGGAGTGATTTCATTGCTTTACCAAAAGAAAATAATATTTACTAAACTCTTGGATTAATAAAATTAGAGCACTTGAAATACTAGAGCAATAGTGCTAATAGACAAATATTTGTTTAAATGATAAATAGAATCCGACAGAGATTCACCTGGCGCATTATCATATTCATTTTTAGGTGTTATAATATGTATGTATTGACAAACTGTAGGTTTGGCAATCAAAATAAATAAGTAGGCCTTAGCCATCTCTAATGACCAATACACAATGCATCATGCATTATGTCATGACACTACTGGAAAGAATAGAATTACTCTACATCGCATTTCACATTCTAAAGTCTATAATGGATCCATGGTCAATGACACCACATTTTTTTATTACAAATCCAAACACATGCCAAAACGTTTTCCCATTTTTGCACACCGGAACGATGAAATTTACATGAAAACAAGTTCGAGTTGAGCAGAGCATTCCACAAAAGATCAGCTTCACACCAGACATACTGGTAACTGAAATTTCATGTCAATGAATCTAATTTCGGATTTTTATTAATGAAAATCAGATCCATCCCCAATCAGAACTTTTTCTAACAAAGAGTACCATAATCACAAGAGGCCAAAACTTCATTTATATATGAGGGCATCACGGCCTGGTCCAACGCCAATGTAGTGAATGGGTGTACCAACGAGCTGTTCTATCCTTTCTACATAGTCACGAGCAGCCTTTGGCAGCTTTGAGTAATCTCTGACGGAAGAAATGTCACTCTGCCACCCAGGCATAACCTCATACTCAACCTAGATACAACGAAGGAAAGCAAATTACCAACTGACAACGAAAATGTGATGTAGAAAAAGTGTTTCTTGAACGCAGCCCAATTGTAAGTAATCAAGATTACTAATATTTTGAATATTTACAGAAATGGAGTCAGTAGTCCAGGTCCCAAATTGTCTGCAAGAAGAAGGCCAGGGTTGAATAAGAATATATAAAAAAAGCTTACTTGGATCTGCTCGAGAAAGCGAAGGTCTCCAGGGAACGAACGGATAGGTGTACCATCAGAGAGCTTGTAAGCAACACCTATCTGAATTTCAGGTAGATCGGACAATACATCAAGTTTGGTGAGGTTCAGAGATGAGAAACCATTTATCTGACAACAATATCTCAGTGCAACTATGTCCAGCCATCCACAACGACGAGGGCGACCAGTTGTAGTGCCAAACTCCTGACCGGCAAACCTAAGTAGGTCCCCACCTTTCCCCGATATTTCTGTTGGGAAAGGACCGGAACCAACTCGACTAGTGTATGCTTTCACCTGCATTATTGTAAATTGATAAAAATTAAACAATACATAGAAAGCAATTGGCAGTTCTTGAGAAGAATACGATACTTCTACAAATTTTGACAAACTCATACAAGAAAAGGACGTATTGCTCTGGTTACATAAGAAGTAAAGCAAGGAATATAGTTGGAAGAATCTCGTTCCCACTTACCACACCGATGAGATCTCCAAGGACTCTAGGAGCAATACCAAGACCAGTGCAGATTCCTCCAGCAGATGGGCTAGAGGAAGTCACGAAAGGGTAAGTTCCAAAATCGATATCTAGCATGGTTGCCTGACCGCCTTCAACCAAGATTTTCTGTTTCCGAGATATAGCATCGTTCATGTAATGCACAGTGTCAGTGATGAAGGGTTCCAACCTCTCAGCAAACCTCTTATAACATTCAACTTCTTCCCTGAGCATGTCGGGGCTGTAGTTAAAATCTTTGAATCTTGAAGAAGCATCAGATAACAAAACATCAAGCTTCTGTTGGAAAGTGTCCATATGCCTCAAGTCACTTACTCTTAAACCATTCCGGATAACCTTGCTCGAATAGCAAGGGCCAATACCTCTTCTGGTGGTGCCAATGAATGATTTAGCAAGTTCAGCTTCCCTAAGTCCATCCACGACTTGATGAAAATCAAATAACAGGTGAGCACGGTCAGATACGAGTATTCTTCCTTGGCAGGAGACTCCATTGGATTCGAGCCCATCAACCTCCTTAAAGAATCCCGGCAGATGGACCACAACTCCGTTACCAATTACACAGACGGTTTCTTCATTAAGAATACCTGAGGGAACAAGGTGAAGGGCAAACATTTTTCCCTCTGAATTGTAAATTGTGTGGCCAGCATTAGCTCCACCCTAGCAATATAATAACATTGAATGTTTCAGAATAAGCAGGCTTAAAAATCAAATTGCAATCTTCTTTCCATGCATCTCTAAACACTTTGTATGCTATTTTATACATAGGAATGCAACGACATTCTCAAGTAGTTTCAGTTACATTGTGCGTGAAGATGTAAATGAATCGTACATTGTATTCACATAACATGCTAACCAGTATGCATTTGTTTGCTGCATAATTGAGGTGTTTATTGCAAGAATATATGGGACAATTTAAAAAGCAGGATTAGTGGTGCAATTGCTATTATCCTCATTAAAGGTCAAAACAGCATACAGAGTGCTTGTTTTGCTCATTACCCAAAGCATGAAATCTCTAGCCTATTTAACACCACCAAATGATACAAACTATATATCAGTGAAAAGGCGTAATAAGAATAACAGGTTACTAGCGCATTTTCCTTCTTGTAATGGAAAACTTCCCCGTTCAGTGGACTGGAAATAAGATGAAAAACATATTTTCACGAACATTTTTGTTTCTCTAGATTGTAGTAGGTAAACGAATGGTATCAAAAGACAATGACAATAATTAATAAAAGAACAATTTTTTAGCGAATATAATGCTTCTTCACAAACACTTAATTTGGAGATAAACTCGAAATCCTACCAAAAAATGAAAGGAACGATATCGTATACACTCGCACACACACCTGACAACGAGCGACGACGTCGAAGTTCTGAGCGAGAATATCGACAAGCTTTCCTTTGCCTTCGTCCCCCCACTGGCATCCAAGCACGCCGGAAACTTGACTCAGATGCCCAATTCGACTCGAGCCATTGATCCCTTGCTCAATCACGGTGGAGCCGCTCTTGGCGGCGGCGGAGCAAATAATTGCCCGAGGCTGCTTATAGCTGGGAATCGAAAGCTGATACTGCGAGTGGGATCCCGCGATCTTCAAGAAGAGGGCTCCGTTCCATGTCGGTGGCGCAGATGAAATGGCGGTGGAGGAGGAGAGGTTCATGGCGGCGGAGAGAGATTAAGGGAGCGCGACAGTGACTGAAATCCAACTACTTTTACCAAAATTAAGAATTAAAAAAACAAATAATGTGTGTGGCTAAGTACATTATGCCCAAAGTATTAATTTTTTGGGTTTGGTGAATTAAAAATATCTCAAATTATGTTTTCATGTCCTAACACCATCAATTTTACGCCAAACCAACTGTTAATTGCCATGTTGGGAATGGATCAAAGTTCTCCCAAATCCTAAAATTAAATTCTAAGAACACTAGAAACAGTTAACTCAACTCTCAAATGTTACACATTACATCTTTTATTCACTTTTGTTTATTTTTAATATGCGATCGGGGAATGTTGCAAATATCACCAGACATCAGTCTAATCGGGATTCTTCGCACTCGGTAGGAGGCTTTAGGTGGAGCTTAAAACGGCTAATTTTTTATTTTATTATTATTTGTTTAAATTTTAAATAGTTTTAGAAAATTCGCTGTTTAAGTTTATATAAATAAAGTCACATTTAAATTTTTAAATAAAAAAAGGGATCATAGTATTAGCATATGTTCTGAAAAGAAAAGGATATTTCCTGTATTGCAGTACCACTTTGAAAGAGAATTTATTTTATACTCTAAATCAGTCGACCAAGTTTTCGATTATTACTAATTCGTAGACGCCGGCGGCGAGCGGAAGGAGTTTGATTTTCAGCCCGTAACAAAATAAAAGGGAAGATGCAAAGCTGACACAATCTTATAGCTGAACTCTTAAATTATTCAATAAAACTCGTGGCTTGAGCTTCCCACTACTCTTAAATGATTTTGCTTTTAAACAATGCGATATTGCTCTTTTTTTAGTGGACGGAAAAGGAAGAGGATTTATCGGACAATCCAGTGTCCAGAATCTAATTAACTTTGAAAATGTGAAGGATTTCAGTGAAGAAGTTAGCTGGTGGGAGAGCTGATAATTTTGTAAAGTATTTTGTAATTGCGTTTCATTTTGGGATTGAGAATTCTGGCAGCAAGTGAAGATTACAGACTATTTGATGTCAGTTCAAACAGCCCTCACTTTTTCTATGTAGAGAGCTCTTTTATCAGTTTCTTCGCTAATTATATTGTTTTAATGTAATAATGGAATGGCTGTTGGATGTATTCAGGATCTGAAGACGGCTCTGTGAAGATTTGGGATTTGAGGTTCATATTCAGCTCTGCAACTGTAGAAAATTTGTGCATTTGTTTGTGTGGTTCTGAATGGCGTAGGGCACCAGGTTGCCAGAGGGAATCAGGTGGCCTTAATCTAGCTACTCCATTCTTTGTACAAATGTATGCATCATTTTCTCCCACTTTTCTGTCTAAACTGGATCTTACCTGACCCTAGGGATATAATCGAACCCAGTAGTTGGGTGTTCGAACTCGCTTATATATTTTATTTTTCGAGCTCAACTTGTCAAAAATGATTCGAGCTAGAACTCGAGCTCGTTCGGCTCGGAATCGAGCTCACTTGAGATTGACAATATAAATTCACGATGCACCAACATTTATAGAGACCTATGGCTGCATATTTTTTGTTTTTCGTCGATGTGGGACACCAAGTTCTCGAGCTCGAGCTTGGTTCGTGAAAATTATCGAGCTCAGTTCATTTATTAAACGATCGAGTTTCGAACAAGCTTTTTTCGGGTTGAGATCCGAGTAGCTCTGTTCATTTACACCCCTACGCCCCCCTGTTTATAATTTTTTTAGCTCTAAATTGTTCATACAATTTATTCCAGTCTGCATCTTGGTGAAACACAACATCTGCTACCAACTGTGTCTCTGTTTGTGTGTGTGTCTGTGAGAGAGAAAACGACACACACAGAGAGATATTAACAATGAATTTCATGAAACTTAAAATTACAAGTCCCGTGTACTTAACTGGTTTTCTGTTATGTTAAATCTACATTGTTTGATGGTTCAGTTTTATCTTCATCAAATCCGTAGATGGATGCAGTTAGTCATTAATGGTCAAAAAATAACATTCGGGAAATGCATTTTCTGCTGGTGCTATAATGATCATATGTATAAAGGATCTACCTTCCTTAAATGGTAGTTTGCTTTTGCTTTATTGATTCTATGCAGACTGAAATGGTGATATCCGTGTCTGGGATTTAACGGCAAATTCTTGCAGTTGTGAGTGCTTATGTTACTCTGCTTTTAGGCATAGTTGCATGATGATCGACTAAACTCTTGCCATTGCATTATTCAGGTACCAGGAGTTGATACAGCAGTACGGGCCTTCACTGCGATGTGGGACGGAAGCTTGGTGGTTGCAGCAAATGCTACATATGGCGCCTAATGCAACGGACCCAGGCGAGGCCCACATGAATTCACGCGCTCATTTTGAATTATGCTGCTTTATTGATAGTTTAGTAATCGCAAGTCCACTTGCTGTGCAGACTCTTACCAACTTCGACCCACTTCACAAGCTTCAGGCTCATGATGAATATATACTTTAAATCAATGTGTTGTGTTTGTGTATGTGCATGTGTGCTTTGTTGCAATACCCAATTGCATTCCTTTGATATCCTGAATGCAGCTTCATCTGATGCGATGGCAAAATTGTGGTCCATGGCCACCGGAGAGGAGATCAAAGTCTACCAGGGACATCAAAAAGCAACTGTGTGCTCTTCATGATGGGACAGAGCCCTCCGGCTGAACGTCACCTCGATTTTTGGTTAAATGCTTTGGTATGACACAGTTATATTTGCATATCCTTCGCTTGGCTGCGCAGTGATGAAATCTTTAACGAGGTCTTTCATATTGGGAATTTCCTAATTGCCTTTCAATTTGCAGTGTGTGATCACTAGTTTCTTGGTATGCTTTTGGTCTCTTCTTTCTATTTTGATTGCCTCGCGTATGTACAAGACTGAATCCATTTTGATTTCTTAAAAAGATCACTAATGCTTAACTTTTCAAGGAATTCTTCAGAAGTGGTAATGCATGTCCTTTCGACTTCGATTGAGAATACTTACCAACAAAGCAGGCACACCACGCCACGGTCTGTTGCAACTACGAAGTTTCTTTTCTTCAGCCCCCTTTTGTCCGGGTGGAACCAACGGTTGGCGTGGACATATGAAGACACCGGATGGTGGAGCTAACTCAGGAATCCTTTTCTTGCCTGTATAGCACAATCAATGCGAAGTTTCCTCCAGATAAAACCTAAGCTCTAGGTCGATGTGGTGTAGGCAAAAGGAAAGTGCAGCGGAGCAAGTAAAAAGGACTGCAAAATAGAATCATTTGATTTCAATCGCAACCCAAGTTGGAAAAAGTGATACCAACAGAGATATAACCAATAGAAATTTCAAGATAGGTCAAGGGCGAGTCAATCAGTCAGCAGGGCGACTTATCGCTAACACCCTGCATATTCTGATGATCATCACTTGAAAATATCACACCTGTGATAGTAGCTGTATAATCTGAAGTCTCTTTATCATATTCAACTACACAAGTGCAATAGGTAGAAATTTCCAGGATGTAAGAAAACATAAACTGCACATTCCACCAATCCCAAAACCTCAATTACAGCAGTTCGCAAATGAGTAAGTTCTCAGCTATTTCAGACAGTAAGTTCTCAACCAGACACAAGAAAATTGATACCACGACCATGTATATAGATCATTGTGATAGCAACGAATATGGCCACTTCATAGCAGCTCTAACCACATGCTCAAATACGATCACCTCCGCACCGGTGGAGGTGCACCTCTACCGGGAGGCGCTCCACGACCAGCAGCCTGCGCCTGCCAATGGAAATTTCAAGAATCAGGGAAAAAAATAACTAGGACAATGCAAGACCATGGCATACTTGCTATCATAAAATAATAGAGTGGGAAAGATATGCAAATGGTCATTGTTCACACATCCAACGTAATTAACAAACAGATGGGACAGTGCATACCCTAGCGCGCATTGCAACAGCACGTCCACGCCCTACTCCAAGTGATGAACCCTTACCCTTCACAAAAAGAAAGTAACTGATGGTCAGCAACATCAAGAATATGAAAGCCAAGATATGAGTTGAGTTGCAACAGATAGGTACCTTTATTCTAGCTTCCAAACGCTTAAACATAGGAGCATTCTTAAGCATATCTGGGATTACCATGAACCTGTAACAATCCAGCATTAATAACATTCCAACTTCATTGGCACAAAGACAACTCACAATAGAAAAATGAACACACACCTGACTTTGCTACCTCTAATGAAAACATGCTCAAGCTGTGAGACTTTCCCATCCTGCAATATGGTTGTCCAAAAGCAATTTGAAATAGCGAAATGAATTTATTCAGTAGAGCTGCTAATAATAAAAACTTCCCTCCAGGTAGTCAGCAATTGCAAGAGTGCACACTAGTAAGTTTTGAAACCCTAAAAATGGCCCCAGTAAAAGTTGTGACCTAAGAATGTGGCTTGTGGTTTTTTTGGGAAGATCTACAGTTAAGAAAACTGCTAGATTTTTCTATAATCAGACCAAACACTCGGAATTATACAATCAACTCCATTTTAAAATCCCTATTATAATCACTTAACTTATATTTTAGTTTTAGCCATATGCATCAATACCCCTTTGTCAAGATATACTGAAAGTATTGTCCTCCATCTACATCATTAGGTGCAATAAAGATAATTCATCACTCTAACAATTCGCTGAAGTATAGATACTTGGACTCTCAAACCAAAACAGGGTACAAAATGATAAACTATCCACTTCAAGTTTCATATTTGAGCGGGAAAAAAGGCCTCGACTAAAATCACACAATTGGCACTTCACAGTTCCATACTAGGGTTTATCATCTACTAAGGGTTTAACCAGCGCGTCGCAACCAAATGTAATAAAACCCAAATAGAGAAATCCGTCAATAACATATCACAAAATCCAGAAAAATTAGGAATCGAGAATGAGTTCGGACACACCTTGGCAGTGTAAGTTATGCTTTCAAGCTGGCAGTTCCAGTTGTCCTCGCACTCGATCATACTTCCCCGGTAGAGCTCACCGCTCTTCAGCTCCACCGTTACCACGTGCCCCGACGCCTCGTGCAGCAGCTTCACCGGAATCCCCAAGCTCCGACTCATTCTCTCTCAAATACTATGCAATCTTTCACGCGGTTCCCACGCTGAAACAAGAGATATAGTGTTGAAATACTGCTATTGATTTATCGAAGCCGACCCCAAACCCGGATTAGGGCAACAACCACGTTCGAAAACTCAATCGGCCATATATTTATTATATCATATGAAGGCGAAACGGAACTACTAAAAATTTTACCTTAATTGCTCAGACGCCCCAATAGTTTCCTTTTCTAAAAAGTGAGCACAACATAATGAACAAAATAGGATGAAAATAAAATAATAAGAGCATATTGATTCCAAAAAATTTATTTAAGATAATTATCTATTGCCTCATAAATTTTATTTGAGAATTACACAAATTTTTACATGAGCTCAAACACCAATGCATTCAACTCCAAATCAAAAATCATATACTTTTCTTTAATTTTAAGGTGTGTTTGATTACCCTAAAAAAAATTAATATTGATTATTTATTTACATTTTATTAGTTGAGGAAAAATAGTGAATTTTGAAGGAAAGGTTGTTTTTAGAAATGATAAAATACTAAAAAAAATCAAACACGGCCTCATTCAACATTCGTACAAGTTGATTGATTTTTGTTCTCTCTCATTTGGAGGGTATCCATTCGGGACACCAAACCCATTTTTTAATACAAACAATAGAAGTAAAATTTTCAAATGCCCAAATCAGAGCCGTTTTTCGACATTGGAGACCCGAAAGTTGTAGAGAGGGAAACAAAAATCCCACGTCTGTTTCACCACATAATTTCTGTAATAGTAACTCAATATCCAATTGCAGCCTAATCCACAACAGTGTATTTCAAGCCAAGTTTTGTCGTGACAAGTATTAATGAAGAGGCATGTTAACAACTAACTGTTACAAAATTACAGATATTAATGGCAGCTGGATAACTATATGGGTCGCAATCGCTCACCGCTGTTTCTCTCCTCCGCTTGAGGGCGCCACTACTCTAGCGGTGGCGGGGGTCGATTTCTCAGCTTTGGAGAACTGAATCAAGATTTGCATGAGGACTGTGACTGTTGCTAAACAAATAGCTGAAAATGTAATTCCTTTCCACGAGGAGAAAATTGAGGACCACTGGAATACTTTCAAAGCCCCCAAAATAAGCAGAATGCCCCAACAACACACCACCTGGAATTGCAAGAAACGGTTTATGTCTGATGAACGGAGGGATAAAGTTCGATACACAAGAATGACTGAGTAAAATTACCAAAAGGGACTTCACAGGTCGCCCGGTGTCTTGCCGTATTTCACCAAAGGAACCCTCAGCTATATGCTTGTCCAATAACTTATCCTATCAAGAAGATCAGATTTCGGAGTTGATCTTCTCTTTGAAGCCAAGATAATTAGAGAAAACAGAGAGTATCAAACAGAGACTACGTAAAAGTGGTGCACCTTGGCTACGAAGGCATCTTTACACCATTGAGCAACTGCCTCATCGGTTTCTGGCAAATCCTTCATCAAGTGCCTCTTGAGGTGTACATGCACCTAAATGAAATATTGTATTTACAGTAAAACTTTGAGAAAAGAAGAAAATAGGGTGAGGTTTCAGGACTATGTTCGGACAATTTTCAAAAAGATGCATTTTCATGCTCGAAAAGGAAGTGCTCGTCTAAGAATAAAAAAAGTAGCAAGCTCCATATTTCCTAATCAATTCAAACACTTTCTCGCACCCAGTATGAGGTTATCGTTCATATGGAATGAATTACATCAGAACACCCCAATGCCACGAAATTACCAACACACATCGGTCACAACGTTTTAAATGATAAAATTTCAGAGGCTTACCACAGAAGACTGTCCTTTAAAAAGTCCTAGCATGGTTGGTTGAGGAGATGATTTGGGAATGGCTACTGTTACATCATATATGGCCGGAACAAATGAACGCATGTGACTTACTGCAGTTACAAATCCCTGAAAGATGGCATACGTAAATCAACACTGAGCATATTAGATTGTGACCTTGAACAAACACATAGTATTAATAAAATCAGAATATCTAAAACTCAGCAGCTTCAAGTAGTGATTGCAAATGTAGCCTTCGAACATCAAAGGATAATACCAATATATATTTCATAATTTGTGGTGCAGCAGGTTCAATATTCTATAAAGTACAGATTATTTTTATTGATACAATCATGTTGGAGTAAAATTTATTCAAAATATCAATTCAAAAAAAAAAAATGATCTTACGGGTTTGTCTAAATAATCCATTTCTCCAAATAAAAAGCCCAGGAACTTCTAGAAAATGTAGAGCCTCCAACTCAGGAAATTCATGTACTTATTGAGATCTTTGGAAATGAATTGGTTGGGAAACAATTGTTAGGTAGTTACAAACTTGATTGAAAGATCACCATCAGATCACAAGCTTTCAAATTTCTAACTTCTGAAAAGTGAAAAAAGTAAATTGTAAAGACATATGCATCTTATAAGCAGGTTGAGTAGGAACCTTAGTTCGAGGAATCAGCACATTTCGTGGAACTGGTAGCCCTACTGAGGATGCATATTCTTGAGCAGCTAAAAGTTTTGCTTGGGTGAAGCGAGTTCCTTCAACAAAGAGAGCCAGCCAAAATGGCAGAGGAAAATCCCTTAGCCGTTGAAGTCCTGACTGCAACAAATTTTAACTAAAATCAATTAGGTCATCAAGTATGATAGAAACAGAAGAGAAAACAACAATGTACAATAAGCAAAAGATTAAACGGAATCTCCAACTGAAACGTGTTGCAAGACAATTGACCACTCAATAGTACCTTTAAGGTGCTCTCATCCTTTGCCCAGCTTCTTTCAAGAAAGAGATACTCAGAGAACCACATAGACCATCCGATGACCTGCTCAGACAGAAAATACATAGTATGTCTGAGTATGTCTTGTTGAATGCTCCATAGAAATTGTACAATCAAAACAAGGAGCAATATAGACCAAGATGACCGAATTAACACCAAGCAAAGATATTTTTAGTTTTAACTGACTGGCCAAACTTGTCAAGTGTATTCCAAAGACAGCGAAAGAGAAAACATAAATTTTAAAAAATAAAAAAGGTACAAAGTCCAGCAATCCTCATTCTCTGCACTGATCGTCATATTTTATAAATAAAATCGAAATAAAATAAATGTTAATAAATAAACTCCCTCTTCATTTCTTAGCTTCATTCAACAAAATTCTTTAGCTTATTTACAATGCCAACGCAATTCATCAACGGGTAAAAAGTCATATAAGGGCCAGAAGAGAAACAAAAACATTTTTCAATTGGAATTACTCCAATTTAGAGACGATTTGAGATATCTGATTTGCATGATTATTCAATGTGGTACAAATACTAATATCTTGTGGTATGTCAAATGCAAAAGTAGCATCACGAGAACAAAATACTTATCCAATCCATACAACATAATCTTGACAGTATGAAACTAAACCAAAAGTGAAAGCTTCAGGATTGATATCATAACAAGATAAAGATTAGGCCCTTACAGGAAGGAGTTTTGATGATTTCTTCATAACCGCCAAAGTGCTACCTAGGCAACCTGCACGCTGTCACCAGAGTTTCAAAAGGCAGTAATTATAAGATTCCTAATATACAGGACACCAAAGAACCAGTTGCAATAAAGCATGAGAGATGACTTTCAACCTTGCACGTAGCTATGTTCTAAAATTACAATCAATATCATTAAAAGCCAGTTCCTATGGGCATGTTTGCCAAATGTATTAATTTCCGATAACCAACAATGATCATATCAAAAAAAATGTCATATTTCCAATTCATGGTTGCATGCATCAGAAAAGATGAAAGCAACCATTTATTATCCCCACTAGGTTAAATCCTTGTACTCACTCAAGTTGCAATAGCTAAAAATAAAACAATATACCAATTTCCAGCAATTACACTCAGTTAAAATCTATAATTATACCATAATTGCAGATAATGTGACAGAGAGTCATCATACGGAAACATCTATTAGCATGAGAAAAAATAATTAAAAAATATGATTATTAGAATCGTGCACAAATATGTGAGATGTTATCTTCTACATTGAAGAATCATGATGTGCAATAGAGAAACTAGACATACTTCCCACAATGAATAGGATGATCCAAAGAATCATTGTTATGCAATTCATTTAGATAAAATAGACATTCATGATGAATAGGCAGATGGAAAACCTGAGCCAGAACCCATCCGACAAGCCAATCAATGTCACTCCTGTGGTTACAAATGACGAGTGCATGTTCTTTACCTGGAAGTCAGCAGCATTTTCAAAATGAGTGACTGAAGGAAGATCAAGGTCTCCATAAAAAGAAGTGAAAAGGACTCTGCAAATAAATAAGCGGGCGTACCCATAAATTTGAAGGTTTCGGAATCAGTGTACAATTCAATCTGCAATCATATTAGCAAAGCAACATGAGGCAGGCAGGTGGTTCGATGAAAATGAACTATTGAAATGATGTAAAAAATCTTCCGATAGTAAAACGCACATAATCATTATCATTATCCAATACAATACAGGGATCATTCACACATCCGTACACAAGGCACAAACAAGTCAAAACCAAAACATTTTGGACTTTGAGGTTTGTGTTGTATACTGTAAGGAAAATTCAAAGGACATACAAACCCATCTAAGATGAGATAAGTTTCTCATCTAAAGTATCATCATTGCTAGTATAATTTTAACTATTATCTCAACAACAACATGACAAGCTTAACAAAGCGGCTTCCTAGCATGGCATTCGACTTGAAATAATTACGCACAGCAACTTCAACAAATTATACCCTGAAGTGCTTGATCTGTTGTTGAGAAGTATATCAATGGTAGGACCCAAGCCCTACTTCGAACTGACTTCAGCACTTGATGGGTTAAACATCAAGCAAGCACCCTTAAGATCATCTTCCATCTTACTAGCAGAAAAAAACTAAGTAATTTCAAACTGGAGCTTAGATTAACATCCAACTAGCAGTGAATTTCGTAACTACCTCAATTTCTATCAAACTATAACATACGATATGCACTAATCATCTAAAATGATTACTAATAACAGCTTATAGTACCATTCCATGATGGATTCTCACCTTGACACCGGCCCACCAAT
>AYJT01054488.1:0-11979 GCA_001278415.1 Ocimum tenuiflorum | reverse complement strand
TACGAGAACTGAGTTCATCATTATCAATTTGTCCAGATTATTTTTCAAAAAAAAAACTTATGCAATATGGATCTCGTTTTGAAGATCAAGAAAATAGCTTTAATTTGATATATGGTGTGTGAAAAAATAATTTAAGATGAATGAAATATAATCATTTAAAGGTTTTAATAATTTTGGAAGAGAGAGAAGAAAAAAGAAAACATTCATCAATCATACGTACTACATCACATTAATTAAAAAGGTGTATCAACCTGGACTATTGATTTAATTAAATCTATGAATGATATTCACTAGTATTTATCACACAAAAGTCCCAATGTGCCTGAATGAGACCATATATCTATATATATATATGTGTGTGTGTGTGTGTGTATTTTCTATCTCCTGAAATAATGTGAGCTATTGACACCAATAAACTAATAAAAGATCGACATCATTAAGGGTCGAGTGAATGGATTGATTTCTGACATGATTTCTTTTATCCCAGTCATATGTCCTGAGCAACCGTGGTCTAAGATCCATAGGTGGTCTTCTTTCCTATGCAGCTGTCTGCTTTCTTCAGTGACCTGCAACCACAAAGAAAGATGATTATGGTACCCGTTGATGAACCATTCGGGGATCCATACTTGTTAGATTTTTATTTTGATCTTACCATGGGCAGCTTGTTCCACTACCTTCTTTTTCATCCTTAAATCATAAAACATGCGATCGTGATGTTTCTTGGTAACATGTGCATGTGTGTGGAAGTTATGTGTTCTAGTTGTGTTCCTAGCTGGAACTGGCTTTCTGACCCTCGGACAACCTTTTTGGATTTTTTGGATTGATATCCGAGTTCGTGTTGGTTAGGTCTTCCAGTCAGCCTAATGTACTCAGCATAGCTGAGTCTCTCGCTTGGAGGGTTTCGGCTAGTTGAGGATCTCCAGTCTAGTTTAACAGAACTGGGATGTCTCCAGCTTGCTTTCGCATAGCTGGGGTAAGAAGTAGCTGGTGCCCTAGTCAGCTGTGTTTTTCTTAGATGAACAGCTTTCGGAAAGGCAGCTGGCTTTCCAGTCAGCTGGACCTTCTAGGCTGGACAACTAAGGACCTGCAGCTGGCCTAGATGGCTGGCCAGTTAGGGTTTTCGCAGGAAGAAAAATGATTTTCTCCTTACCTTTATATATGCATAGAAAGGTTTTGTCATTCAATGTTGATGGGTCATGACGTAACTCACCTTTTTCAGTGTATGTTTTCTGTATGCTAATTAAATGATCCAAATCTCTCAAGTTTTAATTGAACGATGCAAGAATTTTGTCCTGCTCGAGGTTTTTGGTTTTGAGGATTTCTAACTTAGTCGAGAGAGCTGAGTTTTCTCCCTTTAGTTTTTCATTAACAGCTAGTAGTGACTGAGCACTTTTAAGCTCAGCTGTTAATTTCAAAATTTCTCTTTTGAAGATGCATCTTCATGAGAAAATTTCTCTTAGTAACCCAGCTGAGAGCTAGGACTAAGCTGACAAACTTCGAAAAATGTATAACTGAGAGTTGGGACTCAGTTATCCTTTAATGACAGATAAAAATATTGATAACTGAGAGCTGAGACTCAGTTTTCCTACACTTTTATTGTCTTCATTAGTTATCATGTCCAGTTCCAAGAGACTCAGTTGTAGACACAACTCTTTGAATCGGGGTTCCTGAAGTGGTTTGGTGAAAATATCAGCAAGTTGATCCTCAGTTCTACATAGGCAATAGACACATTATTCTTTTCAACATGATCGTGAATAAAATGATGGCGGATGTCGATGTGTTTTGTCCTCGAATGATGAACTGGATTCTGCGTAATCCTATAGCATTGTTGTTGTGAGATAATGTTGGAACTGCTTCAGTTGAGATCTTGTAATCAAGTAATTGCTGCTTGATCTAAAGTAATTGAGCAAAACAACATCCTGTAGCTACATATTCTGCTTCAGCTGTAGATGTGGTAAGTAAGTGTTGCTTCTTGCTGAACCATGAGATCAACTTATGACCAAGGAACTGACATGTTCCTCTGATACTCTATCTATCGATCCGACAATGTCCGAAGTCGGAGTCTGAGAATCTTTTTAACTCCAACCCATCATCTCTAGGGTACCAAAGCCCAAGGGTTTCAAAACCATTTAGATATCGGACAATCCTTACAGCTGTATCCATGTGTGATTTCTTTGGATTGGCTTGAAATCTCGCACACACTCCAACTGCATAGCTGATGTCTGGACGACTAGCAATTAAATACAATAGAGATCCGATGATTTCCCTAAAGGCTGTAAGATTTACAGATTCACCATCTTCATCGAGTGTTAGTTGGGCACTCGTACTCATTGGAATCTATAGGGTCTTTGTTTTCTCTGGACAATATTTTTTTATCAGCTTCGGGTGTATTTCTGCTGATTGATGAAGATCCCTTCTCGCATCTGCTTAACCCATCATGCTCATCTGAAAATTTCCTTGCATCAGCTGGGCAAACATTTCACACATAGTTGGGTTCTTCGAGTCAAAGATGATGTCATCAACATAAATCTGAACTAGCAACATATTCCATCATCTTCAATACGGAAGAGAGTTTTGTCTATTCCTCCTTTCTGAAAACCATGCTTCAGCATAAACTTGGATAACGTCTTTTACCAAGCTCTAGGAGCTTTCTTTTAACTCGTAGAGGGCTTTTCTCAAGCGATACACCTTGTTTCCTTGTTCGAAACCTAAAGGTTGCTCCACATACACCTCCTCTGTTAGCTCGCCATTCAGTAAGGCACTCTTCACATCCATCTGATAGACGATGAAACCATGGTGAGCTGCAAAAGCTAAGAATAGTCTGATAAACTCTATCCGAGCAACTGGTGCGAAAGTCTCGTCAAAATCAATCCCTTCACACTGTGCATATCCTTTGGCTACCAATCTAGCTTTGTTTTGAGTGTCAATCCCATTCTAATCTCTTTTGTTATTGAAGACCCACTTGTACCGATGATCTTCTGATGACTGGGTCGGTCCACCAAGTACCATACATTATTTCAGATAAACTCTGCAAGTTGATCTTGCATTGCAGAAATCCAGTCGGATGAGGCTAGAGCTTCCTCCAGCTTGGAAGGCTCTATCGGGAACAGAAAATAACTGAAGAATGCTTCCCACGATCTTGTGTGAACTGGATTAAATATGTCATCGAGAATATCCTCAGTTGAGTGATCTCTTAGCCACGGAGGGGGTCTGATCACCTCAACTGGGAGAAGCAGGGCGTCGAAGGATGTAATTGGGCGGCTGGAATAGGAGAATCGGCTGTAATTGGTACGTCGACCAAACGTTCAGATATAAACTTCTCCATCACAGTTCTTCCTTCTAGAACTGGGGTTCCAGTGGTTTTCTCCATCACAATTCTCTCGTCATGAACTGGGGTTCCAGTAGCCAACTCCATCTCAATTCTTTTAACAAGAGCTGGGGTTCTAGTCGCTATCACCGGTTCAGCTAATGTTCTAGAAACATCATCAGCAAAGTTGAGTTTAACTGAAGAATCTACAGGGTGAGATCTTCAACTGGGTCACCATTTTGAACTTGGATCCCCCCTGATTCAGATGCATCTCTAGGTGATTCTTGAATTGATGTATTACTTATGGTCTCAGCGAGTACTGCTACATTACAAACCTTCTTAGTAGTTTGGACTCCGACTGAGGTTGTTAGACTCTGACTTGAGTTTCCAGATTCAAACCTAGCTAGTTCAGCTAGTTGCCCACCACGGGTGTTGTCCAGCTGAACAATAGCTTCATCGGTATGTGGGCAGTTCAGAGTCAGCTCCGCAGTGTTCGTGTGCACTAAGGTAGACCGATAAAAAATAACATTGCATGTTATATCCACAAGAAGTGTTGCCTTGTTAAATATCCTAAATTCCTTGTGAGAGGGGTATCCGTATCCTAGGAATACTCTCTCATCAGCTTTAGGTGAAAAGCTATTCAGTTTTGACTTTTCATTGTTGTGGATATAACATGGACAACTAAAGGCACGAAGATGAGTTAAGGAAGGCTTACGACCCTTATACAACTCACAGGGTGTTTTGTTTAGGTTGATGGAGTTGCGATTATGAGTGTAGCAGGTTGTGCTGATAGCTTCAGCCTAGTAGCTTTATCCTATCTTAGCCTCAGATAGCATGGATCGTGCAACTTTCTTCAATGTTCTGTTCTTTCTTTCTGCAAAGCCATTCTGTTGTGGCGTCCTTGGAGCTGAATGCTCGTCACTGATCCCATGATCTGCGCAGATGTCCAGGACTGGTCCATTGCAGAATTTCATCTCGTTATCTGATCTGATCCTGACTACTTTTTAGCTTTTCTCGTTCTGAATCTTCAAGATCAGCTCTGGTAGCAGCAACTTAACTTCAGCTTTGCTCCTCACGAACTCCACCCATGTATATCTTGAGAAATCATGGATCACCACCATGGTGTAATTCTTTCCTCCAGCAGACTGAGGAGTAACTGGTCCAAACAAATCCATATGAAGAAGCTTCAGAACTCGGGACGTGCTGGGTTCCGCTGCTTTTTCCTTGAAGGATGCTCTCGACTGTTTTCCTAGTTGGCAGGATCTATAGACTCCTTCCTTCTTCATGACTTCAGCTGGTAGACTTTCCACCAACTTGTGCTTCACCAGATGGTTAATGGTCTTCAAATTCAGGTGGTTAAGCCTCTTGTGCCATAACCAGCTGGTCTCTGATGAGCTCTTGGATATCAGGCATGAACTGGAATTTCCAATATTCCAGTCCACAATGTATAAGCCTCATTTTCAGATTCCTCGTAGGATTACTTATTTGAAGATGCGATCTTTGATGAGGCATTCGCTCTGTCTTTTATCCATTTTCTCCAAGCTGACTGATGCTCACTAAATTATGCTTTAAGTTTTCCACCAGTGATACACCATTGAGGGTTACTCCATTTATCTATACTTTGCCCACAGCTACGATCTTCCCTTTGGAATTCTCCACGAATATGACTGGGGGTCCATTGAATGGCATGATTTTTGACATAATTTCTTTGATCCCAGTCATATGTCCTGAGCAGCCGCTGTCTAAGATCCATAGGTGGTCTTCTTTCCTACGAATTTGGCTGCTTTCTCCAGCTTGCTTTCGCACAGCTAGGGTAAGAAGTCGTGGGTGTCCTAGTCAGCTGAGTTTTCCTTAGCTGAACAGCTTTTCGAAGGGAAGCTAGCTTTCGAGTCAGCTCGAAATTCTTAGGCTGGACAGCTGAGGCAGCTGCAACTGGCTTAGATGATTGGCCTGTTAGGATTTTTCAGGAAGGAATATGATTTTCTCCTTACCTTTTTATTTATGCATAAAAAGGTTTTGTCATTCAAGGTTAATGGGTCATGACCTAACTCACCCTTTTCAGTGCATGTTTTCTATATGCTAATTAAATGCTCTACATCTCTCGAGCTCTTATTGAAAGATGCAAGGATTTTGTCCTAATCAAGGTTTTTGAGTTTGAGGATTTCTAACTCAGCTGAGAGAGCTGAGTTTTCTCCCTTTAGTTTTTCATTAACAATAGTTAATGACTGAGCACTTTCGAGCACAGCTGTTAATTTCAAAACTTTCTCTTTTAAAGATACATTTTCATGAGAAATTTTTTATTGTAGAGTGCACATGTAGTTGAAATCCTTGGCAAAGGATTCCAATATAAGTCCTCAGAGTCAGAATAAGATGACTCTAAGTCCTCCTTTTCGTGATCATGCATATGCAAGACTGTGAGAGCTTAGTTACCTCATCCTCAGCTGAGGTAAGTACAGTTTTAGCTTCCTCTTGAATGTCAGCCATGAAGGTAACGAGCTGGTCCTCAGCATTGGAGCTATTGGCTGATTCTGATCCAAGGACCTCTTCATCATATGAGATGTCGGGCATCTCAGTCCTTGTCAGCATGGCTTCCGCATATGCTTTGGACACCCTCTGCTAAAAGCTCTTTTTCAGTTTGGCTCTCTCCTCTTCACTGATCTGTAGACAATCAAATTTTAAGTGATTAGGAGAATTAGACTAAAAGCATGTCCGTTTTTGCCGCCCTTTGAAGTGCGACTTGTCGGACTTGTTTTCTTCCTCGGCCTGAGCTTTTAGCTTGGCTTTCTCAAGCTTTCTTGTAAGCACTCTCATCTGCTCTCCCAGCTCCTGAACAGTTCCGGCTGGGGTTTTATCAGTCGAGATGGATGGCTTCTCGACTGGTGCAGCGGAAGGGACTATGTACAGTGGCTTTTGCAAAGGTTAGCATTGCAAAGGATTTGTATTTTTTCATGCAAACCTGTAGCTTGTTGCATGTGATATACTCAGATTCCTGCAAAGATCTTCAAGGAAATCCCAGATCTCCTTGGCTGATTCGCATTTATCTGCGTTCTTCATCTACTCTTCGTCAAGTGTGGAGAAAATAATATCTTGGGCCAGATATTCCAGTTGGTGTCGTCTTTTATCGTCTGAAGTCCACTCTGCATGTGGCTTCTTGATGTATTTCGGCCGGTCGGGGGTTGTACGGTTGGTGTTGACCATTTGAATTCTCAATGGTCTTTCTTCGATGACCAACCACATGCCTCGTGCTGGCTCAGGGATGAGCTTTGACTCTCCTCCTCCAGCTGGTATAATTTTCGACGGATAACTTTGGTAGTCAGGTAGATGTCATCTATGATTGACAGAAAAGCCTGCTCGCAACAAGAAAACTTAAGAAAAGATGGATCTGGTCCTTAGTGACACAAAACAGTTAGTGTTTTGGACCAACCACTCTGATATCACTTGTTAGTCCCAAATCAGATATAGATAATGTACGGAAACGTTAGCCTTAATAAAACATTTGCGAGAATGAAGCTTAATTTTATCGCAACTGACTAAGGAATAAGTCAGCTGGGTTTCTTAAAGATGTTTGTCAAGTAGGTCAGTTAGGGTTTATTTCAATTATACTCCAACTACTGTGAGGGTTGGGTTTCAAATCACTTAACAGAAATGTAAGAAAAACTGTAAATAGACACAGATATTATAGAGGTTCGGATTCAAATAATCTTATGTCCTCTCTTCCTTCTGATGAAGAAAATTCACTAATCTTGGTTATACACAGTGTTTAAGCACGGTTTATAACTAGGATTCTTCTATAATGAAGAGCTTTAATTTTTTCGATTGCAGGCACGACTAATCTTTGAGGCTTTACTGGAGTCTACCTCCTAAGCTTCTTAGATCGGCAAGAGAAGGTTTCAGTTCCCTCCAGAATCTGGATTATGTTGATGGTTCGATGTTCTCAGATAAGGATCAAAGAACGGTCTCGAAATCCTCGACTGTAAACAACGTTTGGATCTCCGGTTGGTCTCGAGTTAGATAACTCGAAAAGCTTTTATGCTTGTAGAAGAGTTTTAAAGAAAGCTTTGAGCAGATGGAGATTCAGTAGTCTTCTCTCTTCGTTCTTCTCTTCTATTTATTCTGATTATTTCGAAAGTCAGCTCTGATTATTCTTCTTTTTTCGTAGTTCTCCAAAAGACAACTGGACTTGCCTTCTGACTTATAAAGAGAGATTCTTGGAATGTCAGCTCTCTTTCTAAAAGTCATCTCTGGAGTCAAACTTGTCTTTAAATCAGCTGCTAGCTCTAAGGGAACTGCAGTTGGATTCTTTTCATAGCTAAGGTGCTTCAGATGTACGTCTCACAGCTGAGATGGTATGGTTGTGGATCAGTTACCATAGTAGAACAAGGTGTTCTGAAATATTCTAAGTCTTGAAATTTTCGGCTTCCGCTCTCCGCAAACCTATGCTATTACAGATCAGATTTATACAAAATTACATGCTAAGATTAGTTCTATACTACTGACATGGTTTCTGACATCAGCAAAATATTCTAATTCCTAACACACCTTTACAAAACCAGCTTGTAAGGGTGGAATACCATACCTTTATAAACTAACACAAGTCTTGATTTTCAGTAGATGTGGGACATTTAAACACACACCCTTAGACATTTTAACGTGCACCCTAACGTGTAACACAGACCTATATCTGAAATCATTGCTTACAACCAGACGAAGTAACACAAATATCTTTGGTAGTAAGTCTATTTCCATCAGCCAGCCGGTGGCATTGAGAAGTTTGGGATATGCTTGGTGTTTCTTCCATCAATCATCCGAATTTATGTCGTATATCAACATATTATGGTTTCGAGGATCATCCATTACAAAAAGACCTTCTTCTGAGTGGATATGTGGAAGTACGCTATGATGATCCAGAGAAACGTGTGGTTTCTGAACCCATTGAGATGACCCAAGCATTTTGCTATAGCGATTTTGCTAGTCCTTGGGAACAATGTAGCAACGGTTAATTCCAAATCAGACACAGAATAGGTCCAGTCTAGGAGACAATTCAATAGGAAATGCTCTTTTTTCGTAAGAATAAAGAATTCACTTCTATGAAATGAAGGAGTTTCACCGGAATTGTCTTGATCGTCGGATATCATGAGAAAGAAATAGGAAGAACGAACGATTTGATTTCCTGCAATTCTTTCCAATATGGAATAAGTAAAGAATCAAGCTACAAGTCTCGATCTATACGAAATGCACTGGTTTTTTTGTCTTTCTTTCGGTTTCATTGATAGCAGATCATCTTACAGGGTCGATTCTGATACCATATTAAACTTGGTTATTGACTCCATTCATCCCGACAAAACCGACTTGTAAGGGTGAAATACTCTCACCTTTATAAACTAACACGAGCATTTATCTTCAATCGATGTGAAACATTTTAACGCAGGTATTAAAATTGCCAACTATGACAGGTATTTAGCTCTACCTGTAACCCAAAACATGCATCAATAAAATGAAGATAAAGTAAATCAAAGATTAATGTAGGTCATGAGAATTGGGGTCCAATGTCATAAAAGAAAAGTAGGATTATGATAGTGCAAAACAAATGATTAGTTATAAATTGGTAGTGACACGTAGCTATAATAATTAAAAAAAAAAACAAATGCTCCCTTTTCCACCGATGTTTTCTCCCACATTTTTATTTTTATTGCTTACTTTCCTTCAATTTTAAGTGGGGTGACAGTTGTTTTGAATCTTTTTAATTATTATTTCTTATTATTACCATCATTTGGTGCATAATATATGAATGAGACAACATTATACTTTGTGTGTTTGTATGACCTCCCTTGCCCAGCGGAAGCATCAACCATTGATATCTTTGGGGCCGAATGCATTCATTCATTTCCTCCACTATCTAAATAAAGTTCAAATATATATCAATATCCCTAATATTTTCTTTAACTACTGTAAAAGATATGTTTATTAATTTATTTATTAAATTATATTATTATTTCTCTTCATTTGATATGCGACATCTACTTTATTTTCCACGCACATAAATGGCATTTTACATTGTCTTCAACAAAAGTTATCACAAACGATATTTTATTTTATTTTGTTGAGTTGGAAGGAAATTGTGGATGAAACCTTGATTGACCGTTACACTTGATAATGACAGAGTTACCGATAAGTGTGCATTTATTTCGAGTGCTTTAATGACCAAAATGTATTACATGTCAATGTTTTGAATGCTATAAAATGTTTAACTTGGTCGAGTTGAAGTTTTTGAACTATTTGAAGTAATAATCAAGTAAATTCAAGTTATAAAGTGCAGACTGAACGAGGATTGAGCATGCGTCGGGAGGCAGATTCATCAATTCGGCCGAATTGGTACCCCCCAACGGCAAACTTGAACTCATTAGATCAAAAGAGATGAGGTGGGCAAACAAAGGAATTCTACTTAACTGATACCCTTAGTTCGGTTGAGTTGAACTTTCTACTTTTCTAGTGAAAATGATATATTACAGCAGATGAAAGTAATCCGAGTGAATTTGCTCCAAGTATTCGGCCGAATAAAAGTGTAGATTTGAAGAAAAAAAATCTGGTGAAAGTTGAGAAAGCAATTCGACCGAATTACCTTTGGCAATTCAATCGGGTTGAACCTCGTAAGCAGTGTCGAATTCGATAAATATAAATTTGTGTGTCCATCACTGCAGTGTAAAATAAAGATCTAAGGTATGTTGTTTGAAAGGATATTTAATAAACTTGCGATCATAAGAAA
The DNA here is from genome assembly GCA_001278415.1 of Ocimum tenuiflorum. Lineage (NCBI taxonomy): Eukaryota > Viridiplantae > Streptophyta > Magnoliopsida > Lamiales > Lamiaceae > Ocimum > Ocimum tenuiflorum. The sequence goes on along the minus strand of AYJT01054488.1, from coordinate 1,909 downwards.
TAGGACAACACTAGCTAGTTAGCTAGCTAGATAATTTATGTATGGTGCATTCTTTTTTCTGATATGCTACGAAATTAAATAATTATGGCGGATAGTCAATGCTTGCACTGCTTGCCTTTGGACTTTGGGTTAATGCTATAAATGCTTTCACCCTATTTCTTGCTTACCGACGCCCATGACAAGGGACCTTCATTAAACTAAGGATTTATTTATGTAAAGGCAAAATATAAATATGTTACCAAATACCGATACATTTTGTGAGCACAACGTTGTTATACGATTTTACATTTCATATGTCCATATGAAGATATATATGCCCTACTTAGATGTTTAATAAAGTTGGAGATTTTTAGACTGTGGTCTGCACTCTACAGTGTTTTATGAATCGAAGATATTTGTCTTCATTAATATGGAATATTTATCTCAAAAATTCAAATAAATCAGGGGTTACATAGATCCGTTTTCATGCTTAATTCGTACGGTTTCGCCTTCATAGCCGAAGAAATTTTGGCATGTATAGGATTGAAATATTTAAGAAATATTAATAAAAACGCATCATTGAGAAAAATAGTGCACAAAACAACCGCAACATAAATTCCTTCTTTTATATAAAACAAACAGACAATAGTAATATAAATTCTTTTATCTTTCATTTTTGAATTTGAATTCAATATTTTGTTCTGTACAGTAAAGGAGGCTAAGTTTGAGCTAAACTATAATTGAACGGGATCGAGAGTTTCCTGCAGCATCATGAACAATCCAAGATCCAACTTCTTTAGACGGCAAATACAATCGTTGAAGTCTACACGGCATCCTCGCACCTAATGAAGCTAACAACTAGCAACAAAATTCGCTTCTCTGTAGACATGTTTTATCTTTCACCTTCAAACTTATTCTCAATAATTCTTTCAAACCTGCAATAAGACCGTCATTGGTCCTGTCTCTTCCAATGGTCTCCGAGATTACCTTCTCCACTTCAATATTATCCACCTCTTGCGCATATATACCTAATGGCAACCCAAATCCCAAGCTAATCGGAGGCCGTGAAAAACACCCCATAGTTCGGCCTCTAAGATTGAATTCAACATTATCCAATTTTCATGCTGTCTTCAATATAATTAAAACATATGAACTAACAACAGATGAAGTTTAGAGAATGTTTAGATCTGATTTTAACTCAACTAAAAACATAAATTATTGCACGTACTACTAAATTACTCAAAACGGACACATGTTGCCATGCCCTTTTTTTGATCGGCCAATTATGGTCCATATATAGATTAAATCCTAAAAGCAAAATTCATTACTAAAGTTAATAAATGTTACATCACCGGATGATGGATAGGATAATAAATGTTACAGATTTATTCACGACTAGCCCTGTTATATAAAATCAATTGCAGCCCTTTACTACTATTTTAATTATATTATTACAATTAACGTTTTGGCAAGCCATCAGCACTGGAGCAAAGCTAGCTAAAAATTATAAATACAATAGTTAAGCTAATGGACACAGTATGATATGGTTTTACAAGCGAAACAATGTTCCAGATAACTTTAGTCGAGTACAAAATAGTTATCGATGTTTCAAAATTAATGTTCCAGGCTGGTATATTTCAATTTACTATGTATCTATTAGAGTTTTTAATTATTTGTCTTAATCAATTTATCCAAAATTAAGTGCATTCGCAGACTTAAAAGATAAAATATACTATCTTTAAAAAAAAAGATAAAATATACTTGATCATGAGGACAATGCCTTCAAGCCTCAATGTAGGATAAAATTTTCTGAATATCTTAACCTAAAAGATGTCATGAAGATACAATTATGAATTTGGACACTGAACACTCTACAAGTACACGCCAATTCAAAAAAATAAAAGGGTATGCCAGCCTAATTAAATAAAGA
>AYJT01054481.1:0-12231 GCA_001278415.1 Ocimum tenuiflorum | reverse complement strand
GTTCCGAACCGGAACCGCTGCGTGACTATGATGGATTATATATGGGGACAATTGGCATCCTTTATTATAAAATTATATTTTGCTTCGAAAATAGGATTGGAATTGTAAGAATATTAGATCACTATTTACACAAATTCTTCATTTAAAGAATAAAAGAAAACCTTAAAGCTTCTCGAAAATAATTGCTTGGAGGCTTGTGGGATTTCCCATAAAATGAATATGTGCTTCATTTGCAAATAAAACTCATAACGCCAAAACCGTGCCTTGGATTCTAAAATTTTAGGGACGCTATTTTTATATAAAAAATTATTAATTAAAAAGAATATTAAGTTAGCCTCGCAACTAGTCCAACTCATTAGCGAAACTAATTCAAGTTTAAGCCAATTTTCCATGATGAACACCTTTGGAAAGGGTTTCTGAAGACATTTAACCTATAAAAAGAATCTCAAAACTTTAAGGCAGAGACAAAACTCAATTGAGGATACTTGACACAAAAACAATTTCTCAAAAGTCGAAACAATACAAAACAAAGCCTCATATAATATTGCAACCCTCAAATAAATCCTCTACAAAAATGTACTAAAATCAATCTAAACAAAACACACCTGTCATTGTAAAACGACGACGTATCCAGCATTGTTCGAAACCGCCGGCTCCAGTTCATTATCATCGGCTACAAATATCTTAGCAATCCTCTCCACGGGCACTAATGGAAAGTAACTCGATATCTTGTAGCCTCTAGCCGCCACATCAGTCACTGCTTGGTTATACTTCTCCGCCCAGTGTGCCACTGTTGGGACCATCATGTGGACCACTTGACCCATCAACGGGAGCTCATTGAGCGTGCGCCAAGCCGCAATCATGTGCTGCTCGACTATTGGCTCGTACTTGTCGTAGAGCTCCTTAGCTGTGGGCCCGTACTTGACGCAAGCGGTTTTAGCAATGTTTGAAGCCATATCGGTGAAGCCATTGCGCTGCAATTCGAAGGCTAGTTCTTGAGCTGCGACGGGTATCCTTTGAGCCGTGGCCCAAGATCGGCTCAAAAACTGCTTTACAAGAAGTGGCAGGTGATTATCCAACTCAATCATGAACTCATCCACCTGCATGTCAACTAAAAAGTTTAAAAATGGAGTTCGATCGAACTGAACGAGTGATAGAGTACAGTTTTATTCGAATTTGACTTATTTATTATCAAGTTGAACTTCGCATTTTATTAATGAATACTTATTAAACTAATGAATTTAATCGAGCATAAATGAGTTAAACGAAATTTAGACATATTTTTTAATATTAATTATTTTTTTTGAATAAATTACTTTATTTACAAAAACATGACATGTACTCAAACTCATTCTTCTTTGTAAATTTAACAAAGTTAATAAAAGATTTTTTTTACTTGCTACTAATAAAAATATAACTATATAAGTTTTACCAAATAAATGGTTTTATATTTTATACTATTTTTAGATAATGAGTTTGAGAATAAAAAATTTTAATTTTGACTCATTTAATTAATAAATTCTACAAAATAAGATCATACAAATTTTTATTAAATCGAGATTCAAAATCCTACTCATTTACAACATGTCCGATAAATTATAAGAATATCATTTTCCTTGAAAAACATGATGCAAAAGGTTAACATGTAAAATAACACAAACTGATTAAATAAATAAATAACTTCACGTTAGGACCAAAGGATATTTTTTGGGTTGATATATATAATTTTAGGTTTAATATCATTATTAACTAGTTGTTGTTTTATTTTCGATGTTTAATCATGACATTTTTATTTTGTTTATATTTTACGTTTAAATTCTTTTAATAAGTGAAATGTTTTTATCTTCGTACTAAAATATGAATTGGCCCAATCCCCATTTACATGATAAAATTATTCGAAAAGTTTGTAATTGCATTACAAATTATTCGAATTTTCATTACATGACAAAGTATGCAAATTTTGTTCAGATTATATGTCTCATTATTTTCTCTGGAGATAAAAAACTGATTGTGTACTGTTGAATTATTCAATTTTAGCTTTTATCAGCTTTCGTTGCCGCACGAAATTAGTGACATGGAAGGTTCAACAGTGTATAGTTATTTATTTTTTATTTTTTATCATAGAGCGTATAATTGAATGGAATCAATATAGCTTGTCATGTAATAAATATAGCTTATCATGTAATTAAAAAAAATCTAAATAATTTATCATGTAATTAAAAAAATTCAGATAGCCAGCCATATAAAGAAAGATTTTTGAATCAAAAGTCGAACAGCTGAATTTTCTTGTCGCAAATTTCTGTTATTTGGATTCAAAACATTTGTGGTTAAGAATCTTGATAAAAGGGCAATTTATGTTAAAAGTAAAAATTATTTGCAAACCTTGAAATCGAGGAATGTGAGTAGATGAGAAGGGAGGTGGCGAAATTTGTGGGAGACGGGTCCGATGACGGTGTGAACCCCCGGTCTGAGGGGACCGGAATATTCATACAAGGTGGAGAAGCAGACGACGACGTAGGCCGCCGCTAATTGCACGAAATCCAGGTGTTTCAGCTTCTTCTCCGAATCCTAATTCACCACAACCATTCAACAAAATAATAATAATATACAATAAATTCCGGGCTGTTTTCTTACCCATTGCTCCGGAACGGCTTCAGATTCAGCCGTTTCACACAAGAATTTTGTTTATTTTAGTGGATGAGAAGGAGAGCGATGAAGTAGACTTTTTCGCAATTTATAAATTGTTTTATTCAGGGTGAAAAGGTCAAATTTATTGTTTTGCCTAAATCATCAGACATTTTATATGCAAATCAAAGAAAAATTACTTTTAAATTTTATTCAAATGGACTCAAACTCATCAACTCTAACACGATCATTTTTTTTCCGACATGATGCGAGAATTAAAAGACAAATATATATTTGATGCGAATTTTTCAAACTTTGAGATATAATATAAACTATTTCTTTAAGCCGGCCACTTTTTTAAAAATATATACACACTAAAATTAAGTTAAACAATTTAATGGCATCATCTTTTATCCTGAAAATTCGAATAAAGTTTTGATGGCTGATATACTAATAAAATTTTATGTTGGCAAAACCGATGAAAACCCCTAAATGCTATGTATTACACCACTACCTCCAACACAAATAGACACAGAAACCCCTACACTGATTTCTCCAGCTTCACTCTCTGATATTGGTGAAATCACAAATTAAATAATACATTATCGGATTCTTAGATTGTTATAAAATTTAATTTTTCAAATAATAAATATAGAAATTGCCTTACTATTTAGAAAACTTTAAAGGAATGCAAGAAACTAAACTAAACTAGAAAGCAATTGAATAAATCAAATAAGAGAAAACACGTATTTCAGGGTATTCCACTCCTTGTAAAAGTTACATTTGCTCAATTGAATTCATCTACCAAATTTAATTCTACTGACGTGAAGGATCACAAATAAACTACCAGATGTATAGGACACGTCATAGCATATAAATAGAACGCATGAAATACCCCTTCATAGGTGGCATATCTAAGTTCCTACACGCGATAATCATCTCAAAATCATATTCTCCCACTACAATGATCTCCTTTCGTGATGCATCTAACAATTTTATATTATTTATTATGTTTTCCCTATCTACCGAAACAATCTTTTCCTAAGCAAAATCCAAAATAAACATGTATATTATTTATTATGTTTTCCCTATCTACCGAAACAATCTTTTCCTAAGGAAAATCCAAAATAAACATGCATGCCTAGAAACTAGCCATATTTATAGATGTCAAGCAGGTTGGGCCGACCAAACCCGCCACGGTCCAGGCCCGACCCATATAAAAGATGGGTTTGGCGGGTTAGGACTTACCTATGTCAAATGGTCTAGAATTGAATTTACTTTCAAACTTAGCCCAACCTAGTCCCACCAAAGCCTAGGACAAAACCCGGCCTAGGCCTGGCACGGCCCATGCCCAGTTCAGGCCCATGTTCGGTCCACCTTAGACTAATCTCACATTGTAATTACTTTTCTTAATTTTTTTTAACTAATATTAAGGTTCTTTTACTAATTTAGCAACATAAAATATTGAATTAAAATGTAAAAATTAAATTATACATATTTTAACATAAATAGTTCAAAAAACTTGGATGTATTCTTTCAAAAATTGTGTGAAAAATAAAAAATAAAAAAATATTTTGATGCGCACTTTAGGCCCATCTTAAGACCGTTCCAAGCCTGGTTTAGACCGGCCCAGCACCAACACAGGTCCACCTTGTCAGTGGTTTCTGGGTCCAATTTTTTTTAAAATGGCCCGGCCCAGCCCGACCCACCTTGCTAGTGGTCCCGGTCCGTGCCGGGCCTCATTCATGGTGGGCCTACTCGGGCTGGGCTGGGTCGACCCTCTTGACAAGTATGCCACATACAACTATGTAATAACCCTCAAAAGTAAATAATAAATAAATTATAATTAGTTATTAAATTACGTGTTGATAATTAATATATACTCAAAAGTTCTCACCACGATCAAATCATGCCGTACAAGGTGATCCATCCTGACAGCAACGACGAGATATTCCGGAACCTATTTAAAGAAATAATTTAAGGAATAAATATTTACTATTTTAACGGGACCACGGGTCCGGATCGATCACAAAAATCCAAGTGTATTTGAAAACCTTACGCAACGCAACTCTCCAAGCAAAAAATCAGATACCAAATGAACAAGTGGTGGAGTTTTGAACATTAAAATATTAATTATTTTTGTATGCAAATATGTTGATTTGCATGGCCAATTTTTAACAAATAATGCCAACATTAAATGATGAGAACATTCATCTTGCACGTGGGTCAATTTGCACCCCAACGAGAAGCAAAAATACCGATGAGTAGAAACACTCTCAATTGTGGAAATCAACACTAACGCGGTGAAGAAAACAGCACTCGACAGAGCCGTCATACATCAGTGGAATAAAATAATAATTGCCACCCAAATAGAGAATATTTGCTAAGATCCTTAATCATTACCTATGAAGCTACTAGGAGGATAATGGAGGCAATTTTCATGGCGCAATTTACCATAAATGGTAGTAAATCTTAGTGGGAAATAATTCATGGGATCATTGCCCTTCAATCACCACCGATTATAAAAGGGAGGAAAATTTTCCCTCATTCACCTTCGCCCAAAACAGCAAATGTTATATCAGAGTAAAAAGAGAGAGCGGAAGTGAGGAAAGGAGGAGAATTCCCACTGGAAGGATTCAAGACTCACCGGAGAAGAAGACGGTCGAAAAACAAGAAGGACGGCAGTAGAGTAAGAAATCGGTAGGCACTCACTCTTCACCCTTAAATCCCATCTTCGTTCAACTTGTTTTCAAAGAATTAAAATCTGAAACCATGCTTTATAACATTAGTTGAAGAGCAGAGAAAAATTTGACGCACGTGATCGCCGGGAAGAAAGAAAAAGGGAGGAGAAAACCCAAGGTGATTACCTGGCTACCATACTCACGACTTCAAAATTTACGTGGATGATCCTTTATTAATTAAACATTAAAACTGGTCAGTTAATGTTCTATAAACTATGGGGTCCATGATTATATGGGTTAAATTGAGATTTAAGATAATAACAAAATAATGGTCGAAGCAAAGTTTCAAGCCGTCATTTATGGTTGACAGAAACAATAAAGCTCAAGCCAAAGGTTGATGCCGAACCATGTCAGGTCAAGCCATCGAAGCTCTACCGAACCTATTAATACCCGACCAATGTTGATACTCGAACAGAGACATCGAGGCCAAACCATGACAGGTCGAGCCTTGATGCTCGAACCAAGCATGTCGATGTCAACCCATCGAGACGAGCGATCTCAGATCGAACCTTGAGCCTCGACCAAATACCTCGATGTCGAACCATGATGGGTCTAGCATCGATACTAGGTTGAACCCCGAGGATTGATCAAACACCTCGAGGATGAACCATGACAGTTCGAACTTCGACATCAAGTCGAGCCTCGATGCCTCGATCGAACACCTCGATGACGAACCTCGACGCCTCAATCAAACACCTCGATGATGAACCGCGACGGGTCGAGCTTTGACATAAAGTCGAACCTCGATGCCTCGATCGAACAACTTGATGATGAAGCGCGATGGGTCGAGCTTCGACGTAGGGTCAAACCTCGACGCCTCGATCGAACACCTCGATGAGGAATCATGATGGGTCAAACCTCGACGCATCGTCGAGCACATCGACATCGAACCATGAAGGGTCGAGCATCAGATCAAACCTGGATGCCTCATCGAGCACATCGATGCTACATCAAGATCGGTCGAATATATTGACGCCGATCCATGGGGGACCGAGTTTTAACTTCACAATTTTATAAATTCAAACAAACTTGACCTTAAAATTCCACTAGCAAAAATACACGACCCACGACCCACGAACCTTATAAATACGAACAAGGATAATTACTCGGCCCACGAACCTTACAAATACGAACGTGTGTAATTACTCGACCCACAAACAATGTATTAAACTATGAGGTTCTGATACAGGGAGTCATATTTCGCAGAGTGGGACCAATAAAAATGCGTCAAACATCAAACCAACATAAACATCAGAACAGAGATGGGCTTTCTCTATAAAACTAAAGTGTGATTTCGACCTTCGTGCTCCGTTTGTGAAATAAACTATGCAACATGCTCTTGTCTTAACTATGATTGTCATGGCTGAAAATATTTTTGGAATGCTATCTGCTTAAATGAGTATCAGAATGCATCGTGCTGTGTGAGCAGCCGACTGAATACTCGAAGTGCGTCGTGATGCATGAGCGGCCAGTTAGTTTTAACGATCGGGTCTTAGTGGTTTATTTAAGTCCACTAAGGTTAATGCACTCGGTGATGCTCACCAGCGGGGACGTATTCCTCCTGGAATGTATCGTGACCAGCAAAGTAGGCCTGCTTCCTAGTTCACACTTAACAAATATGCAACTCTATGGTGAAAAAGGTGGTGAGAAACTGTTTTATGCGCATGAGGTAGTTTTCTAAATCAATATCCTTGTGTATCATTTTATGGCATGAAATTTCAAAACTATGTATGTATGTTTTCGGCACTGTGTTCACTGAGTATTCCTGTACTCAGCCCTGCATGTATTTCTAAATGTGCAGGTTACAATGCGGAGGGAGGCGTGTGACGCTGAGCTGAACCAAACCCTCGAAGCATGCCCGGGGTGCATATCGTCATATATGCATCTCTACCGCGTAATAATATCCGCTGCCATTTCTCCTAACTCTGATTTGTAAACCGGTCTACTATGTAATTATTGATTTACTCCTAAATTATTAAGGGCCCTTGCTCGTTGGGTATTCATAACGTCTTTCTATGTATTTTATACTTCGTTCATGTAACATACTTATATACCCATATTTTGGGCCCGATTCAATTCATCAGTAACCCACCCCGAGTCGCGCTCCAGCGGACCAGCTTCCTATCGGGGGTCGGGCCGTGACAAACTAAGATTAGAATAATGATAACAAGAAACAATCTATAAAGGGAAAAAATAATATTCAAATAAACTCAAATAATTAAAAAAAAAAAATTGAACTATAGAATATGTTACACGGCTCCAGCCAAACAGAAAGATCACAAGAAAAAGAGAAAGAAACATAAAAAATAAGATACATATAATTCTAGTATTCAGATCTCAAATATTGAATCTCCTCTCCCCGTGTGAACTCCATACTAAGATCTCGATGTGTTTCCTTTCCTTTCCTTTGAACAGGGGTATTTAAAATGTAAAATGCTAGAAAACTTTCCCAATTTTAGTGTGGAATGAGGGGTATTTATAGGTTTATCAAGTTGGGGGTAAAGACAGAAAAGAATAAAAAATATCTCCTCAATGTGTTTACAATCTGATCGATCTCCCTAAAATTTAATCTACAATCAACCAATTTTGGCATCGCGATCCACTAATCCTCCATCTCTCTTCTAACATTGCAACATCAATTTTTACATCGTTTTCCACCAATACCCTATTGCTTAGATGATCTCCTGCTTTTGCAGCTTTGCGTTCAACTTTTGCATTCATACTCGACTCGAAGATGAGTGATTTAAGTTGCGTTACAAAATATAATTCAATCATATCCATCAATAGACAAAATTCGACATACATTGAGAGCTCAGACCATTCTACAACATATTGCATGGAAATACTTGTTTTCCATTCATTTTGTTTGTTATCCACAGGAATCTATAGAACTGCCAAGTTTATGCATATGTGAGGTAAGATAAACCGGAACCAAGAGCCTTGAAATGTGTTATGTTGGGTTATCAAAAAGGAGTGCAAAGCTCTATGCACTAGTTGAGTAGAGAAGCCCTCAATTATCGTTTTCCATAAAATTTGGACTCCATTCATTGTGTATATTATTTTGTTGCGCTTCTCATTCTATCAAGATTTTGGACATAAGATCATGAGTGTAGTTCAGAACTGAGAAGATGAACATGAACTCTTTTGCTAGGGGAAATTTCTCTAGTAGCCCATATTGTCCAATAGGCATGTGGCAATCATAAATTGTCTCTTTGTTTCTCTCATATATTGAGCATGGATTATAACCATCCAAATATTTTATTATAGAAATAAGTTATATTGTGCAATGTAAATATAGATGAATGATTCTAATTGTTTAGGGAAGAGAAAATCTACACTCCATTTTTGTAGTTGGAAAAAAAATTATACTCGTTATTTTCTTTTTTCTTTTTTAGAAGTATTATACTCGTTATTTATTTGTATTTTTTAATAGAAAACATAGTCCCCTATGATTGGTGTGCAAGTAAAAATGGGAAGAATGGATAAGGGTGAAACACCCAAGTAAGAGTATCTCAACAGTAGCTATCTAGGCTTATGTCACACTGCCTTTATGTATATGCAAATTCATCACCAACTTTTACAACCAAGATTCTCATCATACTCTAGAAATAAATCTATCAACTATAGAAACAAAAAACAATCCAACAATCCACTCATTTGGTCACTAAATCCTCAGTACAAATATTATACATTGTGATATCACTATTCTAAAGAATCAGATCGTTACAATTAGCCCTGAAACGAGCTATGTTTTGAGCCAATCCTCAGTACAAGAGAATCCCTCATTTTAGATCATTCAAAATATTCTCGTTTTAGTTGCAAGATTCGTTTGCAGTTCTAGCAAAATACTTTCTAGCTCGTCGAAACAATTTTCTAATTTCAGTTGTCCTAATATCGAATTAACTATGAATGCTAAATTTTAGTTCTCACATAATAATTGATTTATCTCTCTGTATATATACAACACTGGAGATATTATGATATATTTTTATGCAAGCATGTATTAGTATTTTGCTCTTACAACTATTTTAATGTGAAAGAATTTGGGAAGAATGTGTGGAGGCAGATTCCAAAGTGTCAATGCAGTAGATAAGTTTCTTATCCTTTTAAATTCGTACACATCAGCCCAACAAGAATATATACACATTCAATATATTTATAGTGCATTTATAAATTTGATTTGACGAAATGTGTTGTTTACAACATTTTTGGAGCACCATTGCGCAAAGTAAAGTAAGTATGAAGTTCGTATATTACGTCAGAGTCATAATAAAATTTTGATGATTTTTTCTGATATAAACTAGTTTAGTTTTTAAGGTACTTTAGATGGATACACTAAATATATTATTATAAATGTGCTCACTTACTGTAATATAAATAGCTACGTCTTCTTTGTAATAGCTAAGTGGAAGTTATATTTCTTACGAATTTCCTCGCATGACAACAATTTTTAGGTTACACAGATAAAATATTATAGAGATGAAACACTCATTCAAACAGATACGGTAGTTGGAAGGACCAATATCTTTCCAAGTCAAGTATCGCGCTCATGTTGACCGATTTATTATCAAGTTAAACTCAAACTTTATTCATTGAATGTGTCAAAACTTACATGTTCAATTAAGTAAAAATGATCTTTTGATTTCGAGTTGTTATCTATCGACCTACCCCCAACCCCACTTTGAATCCTCTATATTCATTAAGAGTAATCAATTATGATAGAACATTTCCTTATTATGAATGCGCGTGATTGATCTTCATTGATTTGTACACATATACAATCCGAATATGTAATATAATGTGTAACACATTATATAACAGGGGATCGTCGCTCCAACCCCACGGCATTTAAACTCTGGTAGGAACATTGAATCCTAGCATGAGTCTTTGTCACAAAAACTGTGAGGAGCCTTTTTTTCCCTTATCCAAATAGACATCACAACTCCAACCTCATTGATTCTCAATTGCCATGGCAAAGATAAAGCAACACTCATAATGCAAAAATAGCAACCTCTCTTCCACTCCGGAATACCTTTTTATATAATGGTGTTACAGTACTGTATGGATTTTTGACATGTGTATCAACTAAGGAAGATTAATTATGATAGAATCTTTCTTTATTAAGGACATGATTTACCTTCATTGATATGCAAACTTGTCAATAATCAAAACAGTGTAACACAATGTGTAGTAAGGAATCTGGACCGCGTTTCTTCCTTTTCCTCTCTTTCTATAAATACAACCATGAGCAAACTCTCTCAACACAAACACATACAAGTGCTTAACCAATATAAAAGCCGAGACCTTGCAAAATTTATTTCGGGTGGAAAACAATGGAGATGGTGAAAGAGGTGGCATCAAGAAATGCTGTAGTGATCTTCACGAAGAGCGCATGCTGCATGTGCCACAGCATCAAAGCTCTCTTCTACGAATTGGGGGCCAGCCCTGCCATTCACGAGCTCGATCGAGACGCCGTTAATGGCGGCCAGATGGAGTGGGCTTTGAGGGCTCTCGGCTGCACCCCCGTCTTCCCCGCCGTCTTCATCGGCGGTGCCTTCGTCGGCTCCGCCGCAGACATCATCTCCCTCCACGTTGACGGCTCTCTCAAGCACCTGCTTATTAATGCCAAGGCCATTTGGTTCTAACAGGCATTTTTAGAGTCACCTTGTAGGCAGAGGAATCGTGATTGTTGTTGTTAGTATTAATTATTATTCTCTGCCGTGAAAGAAGATTTCGTTTAATTGTACAGAACGATGTCTAGAGATAGATACATGATGAAGACGATAATATGGAATTTCGTGTTACGTTTTTGTATTAGGTGTATATATTATATTCTCTTCGCTCATGCACATTACATAAAGTGATGCATAACATGTACGTGAAAATGCTACAAGAAATTCAAACCAAATGATAAGGCATAGTTAGGAATTATTATTATTACTATTATCATCATCATCATCAAAATCGTCGTCGTCGTTGTCATTGTCAGGGCGGGCCCTAGGGCGGAAAAATATTTCAGGCCCCTAAATTTTTCTGCATACATATTTTGAAGTTTGTTAGTGTAGTGAATAAAACTAAAAAGTAAATAGGAGTGTAAAACAAAAACGAGTCGGTGTAGATGAGCAAAACTATTTAGATCTCGACTCAAAATGAAAAATCATATTTAATTTAAGATAATCATAAGTCTTTAACTAAAATTAGTATAAAATACAAATTACGTGATCTCAATTAGTTAAACAAACATCCATAATCCAAAGATATATAAAATAACACAAATACTATGATGCTAATTATTTGAGAATAATGGAACGGATAATGAAGTTGAGCTAGAACCATAAACTACTAAAAAAATATATAGACTATAACGGAGTACAGACGTGCCTTTAAAAAAGAGTAGATATATGAAAGTATACAAAAAAAATAAGAGAGGGGATCGCATATAGTTAACAAAAATAAGAATTGTTATTACACAAAATGATAAATGCAGATTTAATTTTAATTAGCATTTAATCAATAAAAAGATTTTAGACCCCAAAAATAGGCCGTGGACATATAAAGAGATAGACAAACTACATTAGAGATGTGGCATTTATAAGAAAACAAGAGATAAAATATAATAGACTTAAAAACAAAAAGTTTCATTACGCAAAAAGATAAATATAAATGAAGGTGGTCTCCAGTCAGACCGCTTAAATGATTTAGGTTGATTTTGGTTTAAAATCCAGGAGGGATATGAATTTGAATTAAGGATCCAAGATATGTATGAGTTTGGGTTGGTGGAAATGAACTATTTAGATCCACCTTAATCGTCTAGACAATCTACCGGAAGTTTTTACTGTATAAATATAATTTTATAATAAATATT
>AYJT01054456.1:0-11499 GCA_001278415.1 Ocimum tenuiflorum | reverse complement strand
CGAGAGGGTCCTACCTCATTGTCATGCGCTCTAGGTGGGAAAGGTAGTGCACGAGTAACCCTGGGCTCATCTTTTCCCATCATGGCTCTTAGCAAGCTCTCAAAATCCAGCATCTGCGTAGAACCCAATGGTGGTCTCCTGTACACAGTGTACCTATGCACAATCCTCAAAACCAGTCCGTATAAATCACCCTCCATCTGGGGCGCACCTAGTTGCTAATTCAGATAGTCCGTCACAAATCCCTCTGCCTACTTCTTCTAGTGGGGCGACATTAATGTCAGTAATCTCACGATTCCCTCAGTTATGATAACTCTAAAGGTGTGTGCCTTGGCCTAGTACAGGAAGTAATGGCTGAGAAACTCTGCTATGTTGTGCCCATGACACCAAAGGTACTTGTGGTAGGCTCACACCCTCTGCTCAGGGGATTTAGACGTCAGTATCTCTGGCAAATAACTTAGAGCAAAACTACCAAGTTTACATAAAGCAATAAATAAAATTGTCACATAACAAATCTCTAAACTAGCTCTCATGTTGCTCATCTAATCATCCTAGCACACTCTACCCCTTATTCCCACTAAGAACCCGCGATGATTCAATCCATTTGTTATGGATTGTCAAGGCTATACAGAATTTCATCACTCTGAGTGGCATGACATTATTGGCACTTGCTGCTTACGCTCTCTTACGGAGTTCTTCATCGTAGATTCTTCAAGGTTGTATAATCACTTCTCATCGTTGGGCATGGTTTACCTTCCTTCTTGTTTGAGTTGCACCTTTCAACTGGGATTCTTAAATGATTAGAGTCAATGTTCATCTCGTAAGCGTCGTCCCTCTGCGATCTTTAACTCGACAATTATGTGCCTTACACCATTGTCTCGCTAGTTGGCAAAGATCTTGATATATTTGTTGCAGTAGATGAGAGCATGAGGCTAATGAACAAAGCAATGTCGTCTTCCTATAGATACATGCAAACGATTGATTGTGATGTGGAGAAGATCTCGAAATTTCTTGTTGTTATTGAAGAGGGTGGCGAGTGGATTGTTGGGGGTAAGCCAATGAATGGAGCAGTTGAGAAAAACAAGTTGATTCAAGATTATTATGCAATAGCATTAACTAACACTATTCATGTATTGCCACCATATACTGTGAAGACCAAAGGTAGTGGTAGCAGGTTGATATCGAAGGAGTCTAGACTTCGTGATAAAAATAGAGCAAAAAGAATGTGTAAGAAATGTAATTAGATGGGACACCATGACTCAAGAAACTCTGACAAGATTAAAACTAGGAAAAAATGAATATGCATTTAGTTCTGTGTTTTATTTTTTAAGAATGTACGGTGACTCTTTGTTTACAGTTGATTTTGATGTTCATGTTTCATCACGAGGATGCATTCTTTACTTGTTGTAAAGTTTAGCTTATGCGTTATGATTATCATTAAAATGCATTATAAATTCAAATACCCTTTTTGATGGTGATATAAATTAAAATAACGAACGTTCTTTATGGAATTTTATGCGGTCTTTTTCATACATATGTTTTTTATGGTCGAACATTTTAAGACTAAGTCTGTCTATGAATAAAACGCATTCACAACAAATATATATTCTGAAAATATACGCAACATATATTTTAAATGAATCATAACAACAACATTCTAAATTGTCAGACAAAAAAAGAAAATCCAGGTAGTGTATGTTCCCAATATACAAAATGGCAGCATAACAGAAATATAGTACATATTATCTAAGTTCATTCAGGACTCGGCTTAGGGTAAAATTAATTGATGGAATGAAACATTTAGGGTGACATTCCATAGTGGCAATAAGTTGAGATAACGTTCAGGGTTGACTAAAACATTAGGATAAAATTCATAGTTTTTCCGGGATGTCAAATGAGCCAATGGCCAATCCAATCGGATTGCAGACTATTTGGGTTCGGGTTATAACTTTTTCAGATTGAACCTAACCCAGCCCGTCGGGCCAACAAGCTAATAAATTTATGTTATATCGACATTAAGAAATATCTTGTCGATACATAAAATAAATAAAATAAAAATAAAAAAGTAAAAAGATTTTACAAGCATAAAAATATCAAGCATCGTCCAAACAAAATAAATATAACATTCAAAACTTTTTTCTTCCATCACTATTTTTGTCTTCATTATATTCAACATTTGTAATAAAAAAATTATTACATTACCTATAATATAATTAAAAAAATTATAATATTATCCTCAAGATATCTATGCAACCTGTTACGATGTAAAAATAAGAGCTTGCATATTTTTTCGAAGGAGTCTATTTTTGTATTTATGCAAAACATGAGCTCCAACAGTAAACCTAGACTCTAAATACCGTTTAAATCTAGCAAATACTAGACATTTTAGATCGAATTATTTATAAATTTATTAATAATATATTTATAAGATATAGGAATTAGGAAATAAAAATAATAAAGAATTTAATTTTTTTAAAAAAAAGTTCGGGCCAACGGAGCAACGTGCCATCCATTGGGTCCAACCTGTGGGGTCCATGAGCCCAATAGGTCTAGCCCATTCGATCCATATCGTTTTGGATTTTGGTTTGAACGCGCACTTCAGCTCTGACTTTTCGGGCTAATCTGTCGAGTTCGGGCTAAATTGACATTATTATTATTAGACTGATTTTGAACAAGTTTGGACTAGAGTTTTTGGATGGTGTTGGTCCTCCCGTTTTGACCGGCAAGATATATTGCTAACTCCATTTATGTTTTGCTCATTGCAGGCGAAAATTCTCAGATTCCTCTAATTTCTCAAGGTCCTCTCTCTCTCGAACATCATATACTTAGGCATAGTGGATCCAAACGATTCGTATCCTCTTATCATTTTCTTCGTGTTGTAGCTAGGGCGTTCCATGACTTTTTGATGTTGGAGGGAAATTAGGGTTAAGAACATATATTTTGGAAAGAGAACAAAGATGGGTAATCTCAAGCAGACTATAAGAAGCATCGATGCGTTCCCGAGAGCTGAAGCTCATTTGCTGCAACAGACAAAATCTGGCGCCTTCGGTATGGTTTTCTTCCTATCTTCTTCCCCGAAAATTTATGAATTTTTTTATTTTGCTGCTTTTTGATCCCTGATTAGTGTTTTCGCGTTTTGGCCTGTGTGATCGCTTCTTGTTTTCTTACTGCAAAATGTAAGCAGATCTCTCGCTTTGTATAAACCGTAAATAGTCTATGTTAGTAATGGCACGGGCGTTTGTATTCCGGGTTTGACAGAAAACATTCAAGTTTGACTGAATGCATACGGCACGTTTGACATAGAGTGGTAGCACTTATGGGGGAAAGGAGCATAATTGGTTGGGAAAATTGGCCAATGTTATTCTGGGAATCTTCATTTTTGTAGTTTGGTATAGTATACAATGTTTATATATTGTATCTGGTCAGCTTAGGTTGTGAACTATCTCTATGCTGGACTTCTGCAGGTCAGATATTTTAGATGTCTCAAATTTTATAGCCAACTGTAGAAAGCTATTACATTCTGTCTTCTTGTTATTTTTAATTTTCTTTTATTTCGAGAGCCATAATGTGGTCGTTCAATGTGTAATCATTTCATCTAGTCTGTATGTAGTTGAGAAAAAAATCTCACACTACATTGTGATGAAAATCTAATTAACTTATTCACAATGGGATTTATGGGTTTGCCACTAACTTTAATTTTTTTTTCACGTTTCAATTTAGTATCTATTATTGGAATGGTGATCATGGCAACTTTGTTCGTGCATGAGCTGACTTACTATCTATCAACATATACTGTTCACCAGGTCAGTTTTCTTCTCTATAGTTGTTTAGTGTTTTCTGGTTCCATAATTATAAACTTTTGAACAGGGTATAGCTTGACCTAAAATAGTTAACCTCTATTG
The DNA here is from genome assembly GCA_001278415.1 of Ocimum tenuiflorum. Lineage (NCBI taxonomy): Eukaryota > Viridiplantae > Streptophyta > Magnoliopsida > Lamiales > Lamiaceae > Ocimum > Ocimum tenuiflorum. The sequence continues at coordinate 7,600 of AYJT01054456.1, read as the reverse complement.
GTTCTACGTGGCATTTTGGACCCTGGCAGATGTCAGTGGACTTAAAACGTGGAGAAACTCTTCCAATCCATATTAACATGACATTCCCGTCTTTGCCTTGCGATGGTTAGTGTTTTGAAGCCTTGTTTTCAATATCTTCTTCTTGCCTGTCCTTCAATAGAAATTTTATGCATGTGTGTGAGGCTTTTCTTTCGAAGTGTGTTCACATTTCCTCATTGTCTTTAACTTCATGGGTTTTCTACAGTTCTTAGTGTAGATGCAATTGATATGTCAGGGAAGCACGAAGTTGATCTTGACACGAATATATGGAAGGCAGGTCCATTTATTTGTTCTCGATATCCTTGCACCTTTCTATTTCATTCCCTCTTAAAAAGTTACTTAGGCCATGATGTCTGTCAGCATGGGGGATGTATGCAACAATTGACATGCTTCTTTATCGATTTTCTGACAATCGCTTAATTGTGTCTGCAGCTTCGCTTGAATAAAGATGGCCACATTATTGGCACAGAGTATTTAAATGACCTAGTTGAGAAGGGACATGCTGCTCATGGCCATGGTTAGTTCATTGTAAATGTATTTTGTTTGATAGTTCATTGTCGAGCTTGCCTCTTCTCCTGCAGTGATTTTCTCCCAAATTTGTGCTTGAATTTTAGATGTTTCCAGTCCCTTTTATTCATCATATTATTTTCTTGAAAAGATACATTGATTAGTCTGCCCTTATAGTAGTTGCTTCAACACAGATTATGCTTAGTTTTAGATGTTATTCCAATTTATATATGTAGTGTAAATTTCATAAGGTGGACCTTGAATCTTGTTACTATTTGAATCGGTTTGTAAAAAAAAAATGATAATGATCTTCCGTTATGAACATGGTGATCAGATGACCACGAAGATCACCATGACGAGTCAGATCATAATGTCCACAATCTTGGTGAAGAAGCTGAAAATATGATTAAGAAGGTGAAACATGCATTGGCTAATGGCGAAGGTTGTCGGGTATGCTTTTATCCAATATAAGCCTTTTGTCTTCTTCTTTGTTATGTTTTCTTCAGCAAAGTCCATGTGTATGCATAAGTGCAACAGCTGTGGGGGAAAATCTAACTTCTTATTGATCAGATCAATGATTCAATGGGTATATTATTGGAAGGAGAGGGGCCGCGGGGTTGGGGGATTCTAATTTACCTGCCATTCTTTTATTTCATTTCATTGTTGTTGCAGGTGTATGGTGTTCTAGATGTGCAACGAGTGGCGGGGAACTTCCATATATCAGTACATGGACTGCACATTGGTGTTGCACAGGCGGTCAGCTCTTGCATTTCCTTATGTATTAGTGATGTTGGAGATGATATTTTTAGTTTCTGATAAAGACTCTGTTGAGTGCCTAAATTGTTACTTCTTGAATTGCTTATTTGATTTGTTAGCCTAGATGAACATGGGAAAGGCACTTTTAACCACTCGCACCCCGAGGTGGTAGACACCTTGATGCACCTCCCAGTAATCTTAGATGTCAGATATGTAATATAGATTTACTTCTTTGAAGGTTGCAATTCAGGATGTTGATTTTTGTAGTTTTAAAGCAACTCCCTGCAATAATGGCACAAATTTGTATGTTTATTGATATTGTGTGGACTTTCTATTCCCAGCTTTGTTTTTTGATTCTTGATTAAGCAGATCCATCCCAAATGACTTTTAAAATTGTTCAGTTCTTATATTGGTGTCCAGCTTACTGATGTTAATTCTTTTTTAATTTTCTGTCGAACGTTTATATTATGTTGCATCATTCTTTCCTGCAGATATTTGGAGGATCTTCTCATGTCAATGTGAGTCATATAATTCATGACTTGTCCTTTGGTCCCAAATATCCTGGTATAGAGAACCCACTCGATGACACTTCCAGAATTTTGCGTGGAGCAAGCGGAACATTCAAGTATTACATAAAGGTTGGATTTCTCTCATTTGGATCTTCTTTGTTTTTGTAATAAACAAAATAATTAATTGAAATGGGATAAGACCTGCGCACATTTACATCACACGCATAATCTCTACAATATAAAGCTACAATCATGGAACTATGGAAACTCATTGTGTATATGTGATTGTAGGATGGTTTTTAGATGGATAATATATCTCAGAATCCTGAAATGACATGGAAACTTAATTTTAACCGCAAAATAACTTTCTGTTTGACAAGTAAGAACCTTAAGCTTTGTATCTTCTTTTAGGAATAATTGTTGAATTCTTTGGCCTCTATACTTTCCCTTTAACCCAAGGTCCCAATCATATCAACTTTGAGGCTCATTTGCAATGGGAGCCATGTTGGAATCAGAGTTTCAGCTGGCCTCTTCTTTATGCACATTACGTACTTCATCCATATGATGCTTATCTAAAATAATGTATTGGTGACAACTTCCTTTGAGCAGCAGAGTGATATGCAATTGGAGGGTTCTCTTTTTGACCATGTTAGTGATGCAATGATTTCCATCATCTGAGGTCAGCTGTGACGGCTAAGGATAAACTGATAGAATGAAGAGATTGGATAAAATAAAATAAAATAATGCCGAAATAAATATACCTCCAAAGAGATTGCCCACACAATCCTCTCCCAAATAATTCATATCTTACTAAAATAAAAATCTAACACTAAATTATACTAGATATAAAGAGTGACCAACTCTAGAGGATAGATACTATATTTAAAAGAAAACTACTAACTCTAAAAGATAAATATTGAATCTAATCCTAAGCTATCTCTAGTAGTAAATGAATATTTCTATCTAAGCATATGTCCTCTATTACATATATATCTCTAACATAATCACCGCTATTCAGAACATTCTTTCCCAGAAAATTAATTCATGGCAATGATTAGCATTCAGGTCTGATTTTTTCTTTTTTTTTTTTAAAAAGGCAAGGTGGTTCTCTACGAGAGCCAAGGCATGAGTTGATAGGTTAAGACAGGCGCATCAAAGATAAATATTTTTTATATTAAATTTACATATAAATAATGTAAACACGATAAATTTCAGGATTAGATAAATAAAAATTCATTATCTCAAAAATTAATAATCAGTATTTTATGCAGCATGTATGTCCTGCAAAAACATGTCGCCAAATAAAATATGCTGCAAGATGCATATTTATACGAAGATAATAAGAAAAACATGATGCAGAATTCGAATAAAAACTGCTGCATGACTCCTTAAAAAGAGGAGAGAAAAAACATGTTGCAGAACTTGAAAGAACAAGCTTGCTGAAGTATTTGAGAAAGAGGAGATGACTGGAGAAGTTTAAATAGAAAATTGACTGTAGAATTCAAAAAAAGAAGAGAGGATAAGGAAAAAAAAGCGAAGAAGCAGGAGATGTAAGTAGTGCAAGATGGTTGAAAAGAATCCGCGCCCCAATTTTTCAAAATAGAAGGAACGTTATCAAAGTTGCTTTTCGTGACATTTAATGTGGAAGCTAAATCAAAACATTTTCTTCAAAACATAGATACAACTCTTAGCCACTGTCATCACCAACCATCTCGCATCGTTCGAGCATTGTTTGAATATAAGTAGATTTGCAGTGAGTTCTATAGTAGGAAGTGTCCAGCCATTTAGAGGTGTGCTTCACCAACTATCTTGCGTCAGGGGCACCTGAGGGGGCTCATTTTGAATCTGGTCCAGAAATATATCCAGCGTTCACACACATGTTCATGCTTAATTTGGCGGCTCTTTCACACAATGTTCTTCTCAAATAATTCTAATATTCCTAATATAAATATTGTAGTTAATGTCTAATATATATGTAAAGAATAATATTAAATGCTAAATCTAAAGGATAAATACCATCTTTAAAAGACAAACACTAACTCTAAACGATAAGTAAAATCTAGTCCTAATCTATCTCTAACATTAAACTAATTCCAAGAATATGTCATCCTCTAATACATGCATATCTCTTCCCAGGACATGTATATCAATGAAAGATCTGCTAAATGCAGCCTAAACTTAAACATAATACTTTTCTGTGACTGATTTGCTTAGCTTGAACTGGTTCAGGCTATTCATCTACCTATCTTATGCTTTGAAGGCTGTGTTACATTTCACCATCAATTATTTAAATGTCCCGAAATTCTTGCTGTTTTAATGATGTAGGTCGTCCCGACTGAATACAAGTACATTTCGAAGGAAGTTTTACCCACAAATCAATTCTCTGTCACCGAGTACTTTTCTCCTATTAGTGAGTTTGATAGGGCGTGGCCTGGTAATTTGTCCCCAACTTGAGAAGTTTCAACACTTCTGAGCCTTCTTTTTCTTCCAATACTGTGGTTAACAATGTGTTTTTTTGATGCAGCTGTTTACTTTCTCTATGACTTGTCACCAATTACTGTGACCATCAGGGAAGAACGTCGTAGTTTTCTCCACTTCGTTACACGTCTTTGTGCAGTACTGGGTGGTACATTTGCCTTAACAGGTTCTGTCACTTGTTTCCCTGCTTGTCTTTGACATTGCATGCACATCGTGTCACTTAATTTGGTGGTGGTGATATCGTTGTAAGTACATTGTGGGAATTGTTTATATGTTTCTCAACTGCATGTGGTTTTCCTGCTTAAACTCTTGGAATATATCCAAGGTTGTTACAAATGGGCCTATGTGGCCCCTGACTATTCCAAAAATCACCCTATGCCGTTAATCGGTCCTAGTTGCCCCTAGGCAGCTGATTGATTAATCCTAGGTGGCTGATTAATTGGTCCAGACATCAATAGTCATTAAAAAGCTGACAATTTACAGAAGATTCTTAGAAAATTCTTAATTAAACTAAATTACCAGATCATGCATCAACCTACCGGGGCCTGTTGGTGGCCTGACCAATGTCCAGAAAATTCAGTAACCTTGATCTAACACGTAAATTTTCAGCTGGAGGAGGAATTCTGTAATAAGCACAACTCCGTGACTTTTTTATATTGAAGATGAAAATGAGATATTCTTCTGAGTGAACTAATCTACTAATATAATAATAGTCGTTCTGGTGTCCAGTCAATAAGTTTAGAATTGAAAATGACCTCGATAAGATTGCTAGCCTAATACCTTGTCAACAACATTAGTAAGAAAGTGAAGTGCTAAGCCATCTTGTTCCTTGATTTTGTGGGGAGGCATATGTCTAATTATAAGAACAGATAAAAATGAACAATTAATACTTTTGTAATATAAATCTTGCTCATGCTCAAGTGTTCAATTGATTATTCAAGATAGTATGAAGGAATCAACCCAGCTCAGATGGCTGCTTTCCATTCTCTTTATCTGCGGTGCATACACCATATAAGCATAGCAATATCTGCACTTATTTTTTAATTTTGACATGTCATTATGGTTGACCACAGTTGCAATGTGAATTTTTATATGAATACCTATGGTGATGCATATTACTTCAAGTTAGAATATGAGTTAGAGTTGACATTGCTTTCTATGGGGCAGGGATGCTAGATCGATGGATGTACAGGCTCATTGAAGCTTTTACAAAACCAAATTCTAGAAGTATCGTGCGGTGATTTCAAGTCCAAACTACATGCACAGATGGCTTCTTGATGCAGATGATATGCTTCTCACTCATCGGGACCGTCCTGCTTCACTAATATACACACAAAGTGGTGTCTCATCTCTTCCCTCTCCTAATTTTCTAAAAAAATGGATATAATTGTATTTGTCGCATCTCTCCTGGAAAATATTCTTAGGTGACGCTTTTATTTTTCAAATATTTTGGCCTTGTTTTGTTTTCTTCCCAAGCAATTTTTAATTTTGAATGCAGTTTACGTTGTTCTTTTATAAAAATATAATTGTTAACATAATGATTGGTTAATGGCTCCAGTACCGGTTGTGGGTGAAATCAACAAAAAACTAAAACATGTGTTGGATTTGATGAACTTAAAGCAGCCCCATTATGTTGAAAATTCTGGTGGATGGAGTTGATTCTCTTCGTCTCAGCAGCTTTAAGATCCTTGTTGCTTAATGATATTACTATTTGGATGTTTGAAACGTGTATTAAATCATGCTATTAATAACAAAAATTATAGGAGGAATTATTAATTTAGGACCCAAAAGATGATTTATCTATCGATTTAGGACAAAAAAGATTGATTGTTAATCTGGGACCCGAAAGATTGCTGTTGAGTTTCGTTTTTGATCGTTCGAATAATCGGGACTTTATGCGAGGAAGTAAATTGGATATCAAGACTTTCAGGAAAGTTTATATTCTTGGAACGAAATGATTATTATTTCTTGAGAGTCAAAATCTTAAGACCGTTGAACCGGGACATCGACTGCTCAAAGGACCCGACACCGTCAACCAAAATTAGACTAAGGCAGAAACAACCTCAAGCAGCAGTCATCGACTCTAGAAAGATCTCGAGACCTGCGAGCAGGACAAGGAAGAAGACCTTCGAGCAGTCCTTTTTCTCAACACTCGCGGGCCCAGAACCTTCGAGCTCCCTCACAAAACCTGCACGATGCTGGCCGCACACTTGCGCACGCATATGAAGGATACAAAATGATTTCCTTGCTGAGTCAGCATGACACCCAAAGCGTGACTCCAAAAAGATCTCCCGCGCTTTGCAGATTGCCCTAGGTTATTTGTGATTTAGTCTCTAGTTTAGGGATTATTTAGATTCGTCCTGTACATGTTGTATAAATAGGCGATGAGCTAGCTATAGACACAATATACACTTACCTCACTTTACCTTCATCCTGTAGCTAACTTGCGTCTTGTAGCAAATAAATTATTGTCTGTATTTCCTAACTCCGATGATCGGAAATCCCCTGTAAACCACTTTTTCATATATATAAAATATCAGCCAGTCCGTTCTAAGGGATTATAAACCTTCTTAAAAGTCGCGGTGTCTGATTAAAATCCAACCTAGAGCTCCAAATTGATTCCGATAAAAAACGAATCTCAACAAATTGACGTCCACTGTGGGGCTCTAGGCGACAATTTCAATCGAAAATCCTAATCCTGATCCTTCTGGCGTCTGTTCTCTCAGCTAAATTACGTCTCCACTCTCAAATTCCCGAAAAAATCCCTTTCCCCTGTCCCGAAACACTCCAAATGGCCTCCAACTCTGTAGACAATCCATCTAATTTCCCTCTTACTCCAGAAATCGATAACTCCATCCAGGCTCAAGGTGAAGGAACTATCTGCAATGTCCCAATCACACCGGCCTCAGGACACCTTGCGTGAGCTGATCACGCATATTCACCAATTTCGCGAGGAATCTGCTTGCGAAGTACAGTCTCTACGCGAAGATCTGATTCGCAGGATCAGTGAAAACTCCAAAGCTTCAATCGATTGGAGCGGGCATCTGCCACCGCGCAAATTGTTTAGCGAGCGCACCAACGCTGCAGGTGTGACTGAAACCGTGTCTGACCTGTCTCCAAGGCCAGATGCCCCCCAAACTGAGGATGTCGAGGGCATCCACGACCAACTACACCTGAGCGGGAAGGAACCTGTGTGATCCGCTAGCCCTCCGCCGCGGAGGTACGATTCCCCACCTCCACCAGACAATTATTGAGAGGCGGAGCACAATGGCAACAACCAAAACCTATTCTACGTCATCGAGACGCCGCCG
>AYJT01054438.1:0-12515 GCA_001278415.1 Ocimum tenuiflorum | reverse complement strand
TTAGTTCCACAAAAATAACAACTAACTTGGATATTTCTTATATTTAAGCAATTCAGATATATCTAGAAGATAATGCATATCCACACGACTTATTCATGATAATTCAATTATAAATTATACAAAACATATTGAAATATAAAACAAATTAGAAGGTTCAGATTAAACAAACTCGAGTAAAAATCTTGATTAGGTTAACATGAGAATGTTACCCAACATCTTAATGTTAGTAATGTTCTAAAACCTAACACTCTTCCCTTAAGTTTATCCTTCCTGCATACATTCCAGAATATTTCAGCATGCCTTAGAAAGTCAGCCGAAGGCCAAGACTTTCATTCGAATATTCAAACCTGTAAGACAACTAATATTCCAGCATACAATAGCTTATATGGATAATCCATAACAAACAATCTCAGATATGCAACCCATATCAAATAGCACCATAAAATAGACATGGATAAACCACCATGTCAAAATGACATAAAAACCATTAAAATAGAGTTTGGCAGAGCTAACTCAAACAGAACCATACTTAATGTAAACAGAGTTTGACACACCAATCAACTCAAAACATCACCACACTGTTTTAACAAATCTTTCAAAAAAACATAATAAACCTCAAACATAACATCACTCCAAGACTGATGAGCTCCTACCTGCTACTTTAATTATTACTCCCCCTGAATGTGTGGAGGAAGGATATCATTTTTTATCCTCTTGAGCTCGGCAGCAAGGTCTCGAACTGCTTCAGATATGCTTCCATCATGTGACAACCATGTTAAGTTGAGTCTGAGCAGATGTTGTTGGTTCGCTTTGATCAATTTCTTCAGTTATATAATCTCCTGTTGCAGATCTACATATGGAAGATCTTGCAGTCTATCTCTTGAGGTGCGAATCAATTTCTCAAAAGAGAGAAGCCCATCTTCAGTCGTGTAGGAATCATCATTAGGCTTAACATCTTGTTTCATCAGCAGTGAATAGATGAGACTGGGATAGGGTAGGATATTGCGGTCTATCATGTGCATAGCTTTGGAAATTTGAGCGAACACAACCTGTCCAAAATTAAAAGGCAACCCACTCCCAACATAGTATATAAACTCTGCTTGCTCAAGTTAGCACTGGCACATTTTTACTTGGAAACTAATTAGACACAACAATCTTATGTAACACTGCATACATACATGTAAGACTGGAAGCAGGAAACTTAGCAGTCTAGGATTTCATTTTCCCCCGGTGATAGTTTTGATCATCTTGTCTTTTTTTTCTCCACTCAACTGAACAATACTAGGATTGGGCAGACTAAACATTGAGTTTATGAATTCGGGATCAAACCGAAGAATTTTTCCATCAATATACGGTTTTCCAAACTTTTTGCACCCTGGAAGAAAGGATTCCTTTTTAAAACATATCGCGAAGAAATCAAGTACCAACGAAGATTGATAATTCCTAACATCACTAATAGAAAACCAGAGATCCTGTTTTTAAGCAAAGCATCAAGACCATGTTTCTTAAAGAAAGACACATCTACCAGCTTCTCATTTCTAAATTCTCTAGACGACAGTGGTTTCCTATTACTCTTATTTGAGTAAAGATAGAATGTAGAGTTGTGAGCTTTATGTACCTCCATATCACTGTCGTCTTCACCATCAAGTGTTTGAGATGGAGTTTGTAGTGTGGAATTAGAAGCATCTTGATGTTGAGTCTTTCTGACCTTGCCTTTTGACTTTGGGGGTTTTGGTAGAGGTGTATTCGCCTTCTTGTGTTGTGATGCTGCACTTTGAGCTTTGGAGCTCATGTCTTTCTCCTTAGTATCCTTAGATGATTTTCTCGAGGATTTATCATCAACATTTTCTTTGCCCCTTTTTCGTGCTCTCAAAGATGTTTCCTCTTGGTCTTTTTCTTCATCCTCGGAATGACTCTGTTCTGAAGGGTTAATTTTGTAGTCCTCATTTGATGCAGACTCATCGATGTCATTGACATGAGTTCCTTCATCTTGTTCCTTCTGCGATGTTTCTTCGGGGTATTCAGTGTCATCTAGAACATCTCTAAGAGACCTTTGAAAATCCCTCCCCTTGTGCTTCCTCTTCTGATTCTCTGCATGACCTTTTTTTTCTTTCTTCAGAGTGTCTTCGAAAATTCAATCGGATGTCCGTGTTGGAAAATCTCCCCCTTCTTGCTGAGATTCCTTTAGGGTTTTCCCACCGATTTGATGTCTCCTGGATTTTCTGTAATATTGAGAATTGATTCTTCTCCAGGAAACACCACATACAATGTAATCGGAACATCCATAACATCTTTCTCAGCACTGGGAGGTGATGGGAGATTTGGGGTATCTTCTGTGGATAGGTTTTGAGATTCAGAAATCGAGGAATTTTTGGTTTTGGAAGGAGAATCTTGTTTTTCTGGATCGGATTGCTCAGTTTGAGGAGATTTTGGAAGGGATTTTGACAGAGATTTAGGAGATGAGATTTTCGGAGATGTTGGTTGAGAGTGTTTTTTTGGGATGAGGGTTTTGCTATTTCCAATGTGGGTTGAGGAGGTTGTTCAAATTGGTGGTGGAACGGTTATCGGCGGTGGGATGGAAGTGGACGGAGTTTGGGTAATGGGAGCAGATGATTGAGCCATTGGAGTTGATGTTGCAGGACCGTAAGAGTGCAACAATTAACAAACTTGTTGAATATTCTCAGGAGATTTGAGAGCTTCCAATAACACAACGAACTCCAATTTCTAAGGTGTTTCATCCGCCATTATTTGAGAATCTGTAAGGTTTGAGGAAAACAAGTTCCGAGAGGAAGACAGTGAGATATGCACAGATTTCAAGAAGAAGATGATAGATATAAATAATGATTTTTGAAAGTAATATTGATCATATCCTCATGTTCTGAAAAATTATGAAATTTGTCAACACTCTATACCCGCACTATGTACCCATGACGTTTTAAGAGATAAAGTTTGTTAGGATATGATGAAATTAAAGAAGATACCAACAAAACTCACGAGATAATCTCCACCTCAACCGTTTCACCACTTCATTTGAAATTAAACGTACTGAATTAAAACAAGTGAATTTAAATGACTGAAATTAAATAAACAAAGTCAGTATATTGCATCAAAGTGTTCAGAGGCAAACAACATTATGATGCTATATCCACAATGCTATGAGACATTTGTTAACAGACACTTGTGCCTTTTGAAAAGGCTAATGTTTCATCGCAAATGCCACACGCCTGGTTACTCAGCACAAGTTTCATTAACTGATGCACATATTATTTACCACTTTTGATTTTTCCAAAGACACCGTTCCTAATAACATAATGTCTATAGTACTTATGATGTGGTAATCGTATTTGTATCAATCATGTAGAGTCTTATGACATAAAGGGACTCACATTGTGCCTACAGTCTTATAACATCTATATAATAGTCTGTAACAAAATCACTTTAAAAAGAAATATTATCGTTATCCAACATTTTTCCACAACAACAAAATAAATTGACTAACATTGGAATGTTGATCTGACGCATATATAAAGTGATCAACATTCCCTTAGCCTAGATTTATTCAACACTACACATTTCGAGAGATTTTCTCATAAAAGAGAATCTGTCAAAATCCAGGGCTTTGGTAAAGATATCCGTAAGTTGGTTTTTGGTTGGGAAAAACTTTAAAGAAATCAACCATTTTCAACTAAATCCTTAATAAAATGATGTCGGATATCAATATGTTTGGTTCTTGAGTGTTGAACTAGATTTTTAGCAATTTCAATTGCACTTGCATTATCAAAAAAAAGAATAAGAGTTTCTGGCCTCATACCATAATCATCTAACATTTGTTTGAGCCAGAGAAGTTGTGAACAACTACTGGCTGCTGCAATGTATTCTAATTCAGCGGTTGAGAGTGAGACACAATTTTGTTTCTTACTCATCCATGAGACAACATTATTTCCCAACATGAAGCATGCTCCACTTATGCTTTTCCTATCATCAGCATCACCTGCTCAGTCATCATCACTAAAATCAACAATGTTAGTGTTAGTGTCTTTAGTGTATAACATTCCATGTCAGTGGTTTCTGAAACATAGCGAATGATTCTTTTTGACTGCTTTGAGGTGTGATTCTTTAGGATCTGCTTGATATCTTGCACAAACTCCTACACTGAATCAGATATCTGGCCTGTTAGCTGTGAGATATAACAGACTTCCAATCATACCCTTGTACAATGTTGGATCAACACTAACACCAGCTTTATCGTTGCTCAACTTGTCACTTGTTTCGCATACTTACTTTAGGAAATAAAAACTCCATTTTTGGATTGTTTGATTTGCAAACCCAAGAAATAGTTTAATTCCCCTATCATACTCATCTCAAAAGTATCAGACATATTTTTCACAACTCATCAATCATCTCAGATTTTGTACCACCAAAAACAATGTCATGAACATATATTTGAGCAATTAAGAAATTTTTCTTTTGATTTTTAATGAACAATGTTTTGTCAACATTTCCTCTAATGAAACCAATTTTTAGAAGAAAATTAGTAAGTCGAGAGTACCATGCTCGTGGGGCCTATTTTATGTCTTTTTAAGTTTGAAAACATGATCTGGATGATGTGGATACTCAAACCCCGTAGGTTGCTCCTCTTCTAACACTCCATTTAAAAAAACGCTTTTAACATCCATCTGTAAAAGAGAGAAGTTATGTGCACAAGCAATGGCAATCAAGTGCCGAATCAACTCAAGTCTTGCCACATGAGCAAATGTTTCATCGAAATCAATTTCTTCAACCTGAGTATAGCCTTGACCAACCAACCGAGACTTATTTCTGACAATGTTACCGTTTTCATCTGTTTTGTTTTTGAAAATCCACTTACTACCGACGGTGTTTTTATCTTTTGGTCTAGGAACTAGGATCCACACATCATTATACACGAACTAATTTAGTTCTTTTTGCATGGAAATTATCCAAAAATAATCTTTTAAAATCACTTTAACATTTTTTGGTTCAATTTGAGACAAAAAAGCATGAAAATTGAACAACATGACAAACCAAAGACATGCAAATCAATTTAACCATTTCATGATAATTTACCAGATCTTTGTTACGAGTTTACACTCCTTGCTTTGGGTTTCCTATAGTCTGAGAGGTAGGATGATACTTCTGAGTTATGGGAGATGGATCTCTTCTTGTGGATTCTTGTAACATTCCATTGTTGTCATCTTCATCGCTTTCTGTCTCACATTTTGATGTTACATCTTTTTCATCATTTTCCTTTTGTGCGTTTTTTGGCACAACCTCTATAAGTGTTGATAAATCATCACCTTCTTTTTGTTTATCCTGTAATGAACATGTCTCATGAAAAACAATGTTGATCGATTCTTGGACCGATTCAGTGTGCAGATTATAGACATGGTATGCTTAACTATTTTGGGAATATCCTAAGAAGATTTCTTTGTTACACTTAGAATTCAATTTTGTCAGGTAGTCTCTGTCATTCAAGATATAACAAGCAAATGTTTCAAATGAGGCTTCTTTCTTTTCCAAATCTCATAAGGAGTCATCTCAGATCCTAGTCTAAGATATACTCTATTTGTGAGGTAGCATGCAATGTTTACTGCTTCTCCCCATAGTCACTTTGACAGATTTTTAGAGTGCAATATCACACGTACCATTTCTTGCAAAGTGTGATTTTTTCTTTCAGCAACTCCGTTTTGCTGGGGAGTTTTAGAAGCAGAGAACTCATGAGAAATATCTTTTCTTTCACAGAAATTTTTGAAATCAAAATTTTCAAATTCTTTCCCATGATTAGTCCTAATCCTAATAACATCAGCATGATACATCTTACAAAACATCCTATAAAGTTTTTTGAACTGTGTGAAGGCTTCATGTTTTTCATGCATGAACTCAACTCAAGTAAGACAAGAAAAATCATCAGCACATACAAGAACATATCTTTTTCTACCAAGACTCTCAACTTCGACCGGTCCCATTAAATCCATATGTAATAATTCAAAAACAACTTGAAGCATTAATTGTACGATTTATGGGATGAGTAGCTCTTGTTTGTTTACCTTTTAGACATGCATCAGAAGCATTTTCATCATTGAATGCGAGGTTAGGTATTCCTCTGACAACATCATGTCATAGCAGCTTGTTGATATTTTTAACACTGGTATGTCCCAACTTTTGATGCCAAATTTTGGTCTCATTTGGTTTAGACATCAAGAATTTTCCAGAATTACCTGTTTAATAACAATTTTCTACAGATCTACAACCAAACGTCATACAATTGTAGAGTTATCAAACACCTCACATGTATCCTTATCAAACTTCACATACAGACCGTCATCACACAACTGACTTATGCTAATTAGATTAGCACTCAATCTTTCAACATACAGAACTTGATGCAGCTTTGGAACTCCAGGAACATTTAATGTACCTTTTCCCACAATCTTATCTTTAGCTCCTCCTCCACAAATCACACTTCCTCCACAAATTGGAGTGAAGTAAGCAAGTTCTGTCAACTGTCATATGTCTAGAACATCCACTGTCGAAATACCAGTGTCCAGAAACATTTGTTTTGAGAAAAGTATAGACATCTAGACATTCATCTAAACCATAATGTTCAGTAACATTGTGATGTTGATTAACAAATATCTCATTATTTTCACCAGAAATTCTTTGTTTGCAAAAAGATTTTATGTCACTAACCTTTTGACAGTAGTGAAAAATAAAGACTTTTGATTTTGACCTTTTTGAAGTTGATGTGCTTTCTTTTCAAAAATTTTCAACACTTTATTTTGATTCAAAAAGATTTGTAAAAGTTGAGCACAAATTATCATATCCCAAACCATGACCATTTTTTTGACTAATTAACAAGACTTCATCAAGAGTAGATTTACCTCGATTGATTTTATCAAACACCGTGTCAGCCTCATGTACTTTTTCTTTGAGATCATCTACTTCCTTGTCTCTTCGTGTTAACAATACTATGAGTCTGATGATCTGTCTTCTCAAGGCGTTATTTTCTTCATTCAATCTGGCTAATTCAACACGGTAGTCTTCACATTGTTTGTCAACTATGTTGAAGTAGTGACTAACTCGCTCAAAATCCGTTTGAGTTTCTTTTGGACTTTGGAACATTTGCGGCCTGTCTTCATGAACAACATTAGTGGAAATGTTTTCAAGTTCCAAGAATTCATACCAGTTTGTAACATTCTCAACAGGTAGAATGTTAAGATGAGCGGAGGTAACATCAGTAGACATGGCATCATCATCTGACTTTCCATCCTCTTCCATGATTATGTCTTTGTCATAATCTTCCAATTCCTCTATCTTTGCCAGGAAATTAATGTTGTCATATTCCTCTCTTTTTGATTCAGAATGGTCACTGAGTGTGGTGGTGAAGTTGAGCTTTTTCTTCTCAAGACTGTCGGGCATTCATTAGCATAGTGTCCCACACCAGAACATCCTCTACACTTGACATTGTCATAGTTTCTTGATTCTGAGAATGACATGTTACTTTCTTTCTTCTCATAACTTCTTTTTTTATGATCTGGATGAACGAACTGGTGGTGTTAGAGCAGATATTGGAGAAACATTCCTCTTCCCATATGGAGGACCTGATTTCTTCATGGATTTCATCAGTTGGTTGAATTTCTTGGTCAGAAGTACCTAGTTAGGTGTTTTCTTATCCAGCAGGTCATCATCTATTTCAACTTCTTCAATTCTTGGAACTTATACATGAGTTTTCGGTGAGTTGGAGTTGTTGCAAGTGATACTGTTGGAAACGGTGTTACCAACATGTAAGGCTATTCTCTTTCATGTATATCCCTGTTTCTGCTCTATAAGATACATCTGAAAGGTAGTTAGAATACTCACGAGCTTCTTCAATTGCAGAAACTTTAACATTAAACCTTTCAGAAAGGGATCGTACCATCTTACTCACCAACCTGGCATTGCTGAACGGCTCCCCTAGTCCTTGTGCTTCATTCATTAGAGCAGAGATCTATTCATAATAAGACAAGATCGTCTCATCTTCTTGCATCATCGGAATCTCGAACTTTATTGTAAGAAATTTCAGTTTGGTGTTTCCAACACTAATTGATCCTTCATATTTTTTTTCATGAAGGATTAACTAAGCAGTTTTGGCTTCAACATAGTTTGAATTAACCTGAGACAAGCAACATCAACAGCACAAAAAATTGAATTAAGAGCACGAGCGTTAAGATTAGAAAGAGTTCGTTGTACTTAAGTCCACTGATTTTCAGGTTTGAAAACCATGATTTCAGCGGCTGGATTTTCTGGATTACATTGTGGCATCTTGGGTGCAGTCCATCCATCCTGCACATCAACCCTTGCACGTTCATCAATCGATTTGATGTAGATCTTCATTTGAGATTTCCACGTCGAGTAGTTCAAGCCATTGTTGTCCAGAGCAGTTGGCCTTACTGGAGCAACGGTTGATATAGTAGCAAGCTTGCACACCAGGAACTTCTACATAGTGTATCAAATAGCGACTCTTGATGTCAATTGATAGAATTTGTGCCTAGAGTGCTACTAATACAGATACGTTAGTTAACACTATTAAATAACATGCAACGGGCTTTGTGAACACACGAGATTAAATTTTTATCAAGTATATAAATACTTGAGAGTGCCTCGGGGCAAAACAATTTTACTATGTAAAAAGTGATTCTTACACAGCTTATATAAATACTTGAGAGTACCTCGGGGCAAAACAATTTTACTATGTAAAAAGTGATTCTTACACAGCTTAACCTAAACACTAAATAGAATATCTTGCTCAAGCTACACACACTTGAACAATCAATTCTTTAAATAGACAACCTATGAAAAATAAACTATCACACGATAGCTACAAAGAGTAGAAAGACTAGACAAGAATATGATTCTTTGTAAGCTCTAGAACACACGCTAATCTCTCTACTTCAAACGGCCAAGATTAGCTCTATTTATATTTGTTGAGAAGTAATATTGCAACGGCTACCATGACTTCCAACGTGCATAAACCATGTTGTCCTTGTTCTTTGTGCGCGACCTGCACTTATCTAGGAAACAAAAAATCAACCAAAAGAACATGTGACAAAAAGATAATATAGGTGATAAGTTAGTTCCACAAAAATAATAACTAACTTGAATATTTGTTATCTTTAAGCAGTCAAATATATCTAGAAGATAATGCATATCCACACGACTTATTTATGATAACTCAATTATAAACTATACAAAAACGTGCTGAAATATAAAACAAATTAGAAGGATAAGATTAAACAAACTTAAAAATCGGAATTAGGTTAGCATCAGATTGTTACTCTACATCTTATTGTTAGTAATGTTCTGAAACCTAACAAACCGCCTAAATGATTTCGGCGGGTTTTGGTTTAAAATCTAGAAGGAATATGAGTTTGGGTATATGATCTAGGACGGGTATGGAGTTTGGTTGGTAAACATAAACTATTTAAATCCGCCTAAATCGTTTATATTGTTTAACGCAACTTTTTGCCTTAATCTTTTGAAGTATCTAACACATATCCAAAATTGAAGTGAAACATGTTGGAAAATCCCGTTTTACTTTATTTTCCTTCAAACTAGTTGCATTTTCATCCATTTCAATTTTATTTTAAATTTATATTATAACTATGTGTTATTGTGGAAGATTTATTATCAATAATTGCTCGACTTGATTAATAATATATTTTAAATTAATACTATTTATAATATTTAAATTTTTTATTATTTAATTTAATTTCTCAAAATTTCTAATTTTATAAAATTATGAAATTATAAATAAAACCAACACAATCTACATTAATACAAAAAGCAAAATTGAATTAGTACAAAATATAGAAAATTAAATAGCACAGCATTGCATCTTCATTATAAAAGAAAAAAAAAATCATACCAATCACTTTGATAAGATGTCCATATATGCTCAACTAAATCCGTTTGAAGCAAGGGGTGTGTATTTATTGTTGAGTAGTTCTTAATAATTTTGGAGATAAAATTTTTGAGTGGAATCCATGTTTATTGTTCCCGACTAAGGCGTGTCTTTATTGGAAAAAATGATATAGTTGCATTTCTTTCAACTTCTATAATTATGTCGTACAAAATAATACATGTAAACTTAATATTTCTCAAATCTTCCTCGGAATAAGATTGAGCACGCCTCTAACTATCCCAAAACGAGCTTAAAGCACTTTGAGTGTCCATTTGACATATTTTTTTACAGCCTCTTGACTCTTCTTAAATTTCTTGCATATGGGATCCACGGGACATGAAAATCTCTTGATGAATAAAGCCCGCTTTGCATAGATATTGTTTGTTAAGTAGTATCCATTTTTATATGATGTGGCATTCACTTGGAATGTAATTTGTGGTGCATTTCCTTGTAATGTGGCATTGAATAAAGGTGACCCATTAAGAACAATTATATTATTATTTAGACCTTCACATCCAAAAAACATGTTATATCCACAAATTTGCAGATGCAATGGTTACAACATTTATTGTCGGGATACCATAATGCCTCCAAATATATTGGCCTTTCCAAGCAACGGGACAACTCCTCCATTCCCAATATATGAAGTTGAAACTTTTCAACGTTCCAAAAAAATCATATATTTGCTCATTTATTTGAAGCAAACATTGAGTATATGCAGCACTTGGCCTTGTCAAGTATCGAGCTTCAAATACGTTGACAACAAATTGACAAAAGTGGAGAAGACAATCCAAGACATTTTGTATGTATTTATGAAGTGAGTCAGTAGAAGAAACTTATACCAATTGATGGATGGCTGCTTTGCATTTTTGTCTTGGCTCGAAATAATCCAAATGATTTTCCAAATCATGGAGATGCGAAGGAATAAAGAAGATGGAGCCAAAAAGAAAAACAAAGAAATCGAATGGCTTGTGAAAAATGCGTTCGGGGAGAATGAAATAAGTAATTTTTTTTTTCAAATCTGCAGATCCTTTTAAGAAATACACAAACCAATTTGTAGAATCATGAAAATACGGATCTGCTACGGTTCAAGAATATAAAATCGTGAAATAGACCGTTTCGAACTGAAACCGGACCATGGCGTCATTGCAATGGCCCACAAAAATCAATGAAGCCAACTCTGTTCAGAAGTTAAATTTAGGGTTAATTACAAGAATTAACAATCTTTGACTATTTTTGCAATTTTCGCACAAACATTTAAATGTTGCATATTTTAACATAACTATTTAATTTTTTGCAATTTTCACAATAAACTTTTAAATTTTGCAAATTTAACATAACATTTTAATAGTTTTGCAAATTTTGCATTGAATTTCAAAATTTGCAATTGTAAAAATCAATAAGCAATTTTGGTACAATTCATGAGATTCGTCTATTTTAAAATATTTAATTCTAAGTGATTGTGCGTCAATTGTGATATTTAAACAATGTTGATGTTCAATATCAAATATTAATAACTTCAAATTTGATGTAAATCCCTAAAAATTTTTACGAGTATGTGACTCGATGATGAATTTCATTATGAATATATATTTTCATCAATTTCACTAGATAACGGGAGATAATATGTTCATTAGATATAATAAAAAGCAATATCATGCTCGACTCAATTCACCATGTACTTGTGATTAACTGGATAAATATTTTGATGATCTTGCCATAAAAATTATATATTAAAATTGTAAAATTTAAAAGATTATAATAAAAATTGCAATATTTGACAGTTTATATGAAAATTGCAAAAGTAAATAAGTGTTATGTTGAATATGTAAATAATAATAAAGGTTGTGTTAAATTTGAAACTTTTTAAAGTTCGTGTGAGAATTGCAAAAAATTAAAAGGTTATGTTAAAGTATGCAACGTGTATGTGAAAAATTGCAAAAAGTTAAAAACTTATGTTAAAATATTTAAAAATTTGTATAAAATTTGTAAAAGTAGGTAAAATGTTGTATTAATTCTTAGGATTAACCCTTAAATTTATAATTAGCCAAATGGCGAATGAGCTAAAGCCATGTTTTAGTTTGAACATGCCTTTCTAAACCAACCATTTTAACGAGCATAAATATAATTTTGTAGACATGTTTTCGTTAAAAAGGGTATTGATATAGTGTTAAAGTGATCAGCATGTTAAATGAAAAATCACAACCTTTTATTTATCAAGATTGACCGTCCAATTTTAAAAAAAAAAATTGTATTGCAGATTGCATTATACCCATACATCTAAGGAATTCTTTCTAAAATACCCACTTTTATTAAGTGGAAAGCAAAAATAGCTACTTTTATAAATACATTCACAATATAGTCAAAAGGACATTTTTGTCCTTACTTTTTTTATTTCAAACGATTGACACGGAAAAATATACGTTTGGAACCGCACGGTTCCAACCGCTTTTCGGCGGCGGAACCACTGTTCCATCGTTGGAACCGTGATTGGCACGGAAAAATATACGGTTCCAACCGCTTTTCGACGGCGGAACCACTGTTCCGTCGTTGGAAC
>AYJT01054437.1:0-10435 GCA_001278415.1 Ocimum tenuiflorum | reverse complement strand
ATATATATATATATAATTTATTTATTAAATAAATATAAAATACATAATTCAGTTCCAACTGTATATTTTTCCGTGCCAATCATTTAAAATCAGAAAAGTAAGAGCAAAAATGTTATTTTAGCTATATTGTGAATGTGTTATAACAAAGTGGTTATTTTTGCTTTTAAATTACTAAAAGTGGCTAAATAAGAAATTCTACACTACATCTAATAACATCTTCAATTTTAGATTGCATTATTACCCATAATATTTTGTATTATACTCATATAGATTATGTATTATACTACATATATTGCACATTATATTTATTATCTCATATTTAGTCTTTACTTTAGGCATCAATAAGTTTTTATTTCATGTGTATTCTATTATAAGCACGAAACTATATATTGTATTTAATCATATACACATTCTTTAATTCAAGTTTTAAAACAGTCTAGAATGCATGTGTTTGTGATTATAATACATAATATGTTTAACTATAATGCGGAATTTTTAAGTGTATAATAATATGTTTCTAAATATAATACACAATGAATTTGAATATAATGAATATAGTTTTGCATATAATGTGAATTTTATTTGAAAATCATACATGTATTTGTAAGTATAATGTACAATGTGTTTGAATATAATGTATTTGCTTATGTACATAATGAAGAATCTGTGATGTATAATACCATGTTTGTAAGTTATAATGCACGATCTGTCAAAGTATAATGCAAGTGTTTGTGTAATAAAGGAATGCATTAAATAAAGTAACAATTGTGTTATATTCACATAGATTACACATTATAATTATTTTATTACTTTTTATCGAGCAAACATATTCAATACGGATTTCATTTGAAAGCTTATAAAATTACCTTTAATTTGGTATATATTTTCGAAAAAATAAATTAAATTAAGTGAATTATGATCGTTTGAAGTCTTAAAGAATTTTAAAGCGGGGAGGAGAAAAGAAAAAGAGATCTCATACATACTTCCAGAATTAGTCCTAAAAATCATAGAATGCAGGATTTTGTCTTTATAATGTAACACGAAAAAAATTAAACTTGAACCGTTGATTCCAAAATGAAGGATTGCGATTCTTTTTCATTTAACACGTTCAGAGGTATTAACATTTAATCAACTTCCTCGCTAAAAATATTATTTATTATCCATGTACGTCAAATTGAATATGTACAAATTTTCTATTTTAAACGTATACAAAATATATAGTGAAAATAAAAGCAACTCTTACTAAACAGACTAATGGATAATATCAGTAAGTAAATATTCGATACTCATTTACCTAAAAAATAACAACTCATATTATCACACAATTAATTAATATTTATTCACTTTAAAAATAGTAATTTTCTCTGTCTTTAATCTAATGTATGCAATTAATATACAAAATCAAAACCCTTCATACCTTTTCACTTAAGAAAACAAAGAACATGTTTAGATGCTGAAATATATGAGGTACTTAATTTTCAACCTTTGAGTTAAATTTAATTCCATAAACCTATTGTAACGCTTAAGTTTCAACCTTTGTGATCATTGGTGATTACAAAGGTTCTGAGATTGTTACAATTAATTTTCTTGATTATCACAAAGGTGTAGAAGTCATGACCATCGATTATCACAAGGGAATCGAGGTTGTGATGGTTTAACTCAAAAAAATGATTATAATAAGCCAAAATCTTGAACTTTTCTACACAGAAAGAATGAGAGAATTCAAAAATCTTGCAAACCTAAACAAGAATTTTTATACCCACCGTTTATTACAAACAAATCGATTGGTTCATAATTCTCTCACTGTTTTATTATAGTTTTGATTGGGAAGCTTCAACTGCTACTTTGGCTCTCAGTAAGCCCTCTTGAGTCAATGAAACAACAAGCTGATGAAAACAGATGTATTAGATAAAGGTCACATCCTTAACTGCATGTTAAATTATTCAAAAATTTTAATTAAATACAAACTATCAAAATTTTCAAATACACGACAATTTATATAGATTTTGTTCATTTATATGATGGATTTATTTTCTCCAGCGAGGTAAAGCTAATTGTACACAGTCGAATTGTTTAATTTTAGGTTTTAGCTAATGACATGGAAATACACTTAACAAAATTCATATAATTTCTCAGGTAATTGAAAGATCGGATATTTTGTTGTATAATTGAAAAAATCCGAATAGTTTATCATGCAATTGAGGGTTTGACCTTAGATAAATCATTTTCAACAAATATTTTTGTGTGTGGAATGAGTGAGTGAGTGAGAATATCACTTATTCACCTCTCCTTTCGGGTCAAACATTTGTCCACTAACAAAGCCACGGCCGCTATGAGCATTTGGACTACCAATCTAGGGGGAAAAAAAGCACCATATCAAGACTCGAAAGAGTTGTTAAAGCGTGTAGGAAAAGTCTACTGCCCACGATACCGCAATAAAATTTCTCAACCGTGTAACAAGAAATCGAAAGCGGCTACTCACCACATATAGCAGCCAATCATCAGCCCTAAAAGGCCTGTGAAACCAAATCCTGAGGGATATACATAGAGGAGATTATGCAATCCAACTCATGCAATGATATTGGTCGATATAATTTATCAGAATATATGTAGTATTTGTGAGAAATATGGACTCACGAGTGATCGAGGCTGACAGACGACGACTTAGAACCAAGCTCATGATGAGGATTTAAACTCACTTGTAGAAATATCAGATCGGAAGCATAAGCTACAACGCATCTGCAGAAAAGTTGAGTTGGCCTTCGGGTAATTTTGGGAAAACGGTGAAGTCTAATAACAGATATTAAAATATCACCCTCATTTGAAGCTTTAAATTTATTGCTAGCTGGTGCTACAGCAAACAGAGAATTCAAGCAAACCTTTAGATAATTCCAATATTTCATATGATTCTAAATTTCCCATCATTAATCCTACTAGAGTACAGTTCTATATGATGTCCCAAAAGTTTTCCTGCCCCACAAAAAAATCGAGATCAAGTTTTACGAGTGATTGATCTATAATTTACAGTGGAGATATCGTGTTCAACATTGAAGTATGGGCATTATGTTGTGTCCAGGAAGGAGATGAGGTAAAGTAGCATACCAGTTTTATAAAGTAACCAAAACAATGGAGGGAAATTACATGAAAATCCACAGGTTTAACCTCTTTATTCATTAAAAAAAACAACATAAGTTTCTGATTCCATTACATAATAGCAAACTAAATACCAGCATTGCACAGTGAATTATTTTCAGCATACTTAAACAGATTGCATAACCGAGTTGCCAAATCTAACTGTAATATGTAAGTGGATCACTTTATAACTTGTGTGTAATTGCAATACACATGTACTAGATTGTCTAGGAGTCTATTTAATTTTCAATGCTTATTTTTCAGTACAAAATTTTACTATTATTATTTGGTCTTGCATGGCCTTAGTAATAGGAGCGGTATTTAAGCTTTATTCCTAACATAAACGTTGTTACTGTTAGGCAGACGTTTGTCTTAGGATCTTTTCGGATATATTTTCTCCCCATCTTTTTTCTTCTATTTTCCATCTCAAATAATTATTTGGGCCCTTTGACTCTTAATCAACACAAATTGCAGAGAAGGCTTTCTGAATATTATATCCTGGAAGCTGAGCCAAGAATATCAGAATGCATCAACATTGAATCTTGACTTGTTCAAATTTCTTAGATACTTGAATTTCAATCTGTCTAAGCAAAATACACCAACAAAAAGGAAACTGACTGACCTATGCAAAGCTTGATCATCAGAAAGTCTTCCTTTAGCTTTAAACCAGTACCTTAAACTGTAGAGCATAGAAGCGAAAAGCAAGTGAGAATTACAAATCTTTTCAAGTAATCAAAATGCAGAAAATGATCGCAACAGACAGGGAGGGAAGACAGAGACCTTGGAGGAGACGTTGTGATATTAGTGTAATTATCAGGGTCACATAACCTAATCTCTATAGGCCATGGCAAAAATTCAGCACTAGCAGCTTCGTTCCGATATGTCCTGCAACACAGATTATAATCAGCACTTTAAATTTAATAAGCCTCAAGGTTTTGGGAAGTTTTTGCGTTATCAGCGAGGAGACAATCTTGACAGAGCAACGTTTAGAAAACTAGACAAGAAAAGGGAATGAATATATATAAGTAAAACAGTCAAGAATTGGCATAAAAAAATATCATATCATTCAATGTAAGCTGATGCTCAAAGATACTAAGTCTGACCTCGGGAAGCGAGGATCAACAAGACGATTTTCTCGCAACTCTTCCCAGGATATAAGCTAAAACCCAAAGAATAATTTCAAGCGCTATAGACGAAACAGGGTACTTATATAAATGGATAAAATCGTAATTTCAAAGAAATTGATAAAATCGTAATCTCAAACCTCTTCCGGGGCAGGCACAGAAGGCATTATTGGCACCTGGTGAACGAATTGGTGCTCCTCTTTCTGTAAATTGTTTGCAGAGTTAGAAAACATCCAATCACGGGATATACAGCAGAGAGTGACAAATCCAAAAAGGGCTACTAATGGGATCTATATTTTTAGTGCTCTAGCTTTCTTGCAACCAGAAAGCCTAATCCAGCAGCACCATCTTAATTCTTACACAATAAAGTGACACCAGACACCAATTAAAATATAAGCAGGACCACGATGGAGTTCTTCAAGCTTGACGATCCCACATATGATAAGCTACAACTTTATCGACTTTTAGTCATGTCCGAAATCAACAATCCGTAAACTGATAAGGGAACATATTAAATTTCTTTCCAGTACAGGGTAATTTTCTCTCACTCCATTGTGATACTGTTTAGTGATGCATCAATTTAGTTTTTTCTCGTACTTTTGACAGAATATTAGCACAATAATATACAATACATGGATCCACAAAAAGATCACTGATTAGTAGCCATAACCTGATGTTAGTAGGCCTTTCATTGGCAGTTGAGAACATGTGAATATGGTAGTATTAAAGAGGAGAATTAAATTTAAGATGGGAGTACCTGAAAAGAAGCCGCGAGTGTGAATACAACTTTCCCTCTTTGTACAGCATCTACCCTTCGGGTTGCAAAGCTTTTCCCATCACGTACACGATGCACTTCATAAATAATTGGTACTGAAACCATTATGAAACACAACCAAAAATGAGATGCATTTTAAACCGGCTTATAATGTATAGTGTGATCAAAATGATGGTGAATTAATGATCAAGAAATTAGAAATCCGATCAAATTTGAGCAAGATATTGTTTCATATGCATCATAAGATGAATGTCTAGCAAAGTCTGGCACATTAAATATAATCTAAATTATATGGCGTAGTATGCATCTCAAGTTATATTTTTCTGGAAAAGAAAAACTTCCAGCATAAGTATATTCTTATGAACTCAGATTCATGGTCATACGTCTATGCTTAACTCCAAATCACTTGTGAACATTGTATACACTTGGTCCCATGGATTCATCAAGTGCTTGACATGTCCTTCAAGTTTAGTTAACATGCATTGCATACGGCTCCTTTTTTTGTTTTCTTTAACCACTAGCTGAAGGTTTGAAACATCACTAATTTCATATACCCATAAGTGATCTGCTCAACCTAGGAAAGGTTCGGTTTAGGAAGAATCCCACATATTAAGTTAGATGCTTTAATCAACTATCAACTTTTGAAAACCATATGCACCACACCAGTACTACTAGCTCAATTCAAAGTGTTTGTCGTTGGAGACAGTCAGTTACAGATTCGAAAAAAAAGAAAGGGTAAATTGACTTCCAGTACCAAGTAATGTGAGTTCAAGGGGAATAACAATTTCTTGTAAATTCCCTAAGCACCATTCTAAATAAATATTGCTCGATAAAAAATTTAGTAATTTGGTCTGTCAACACTAATTCAATCTAAATTTTGAATATTCATATGAACACAAAGCAATGGAGTCTAAGAAATTGACTGGATAGTACTCATCACATTTGTCATGCTGATAGAATCTCTAACAAAATACTAATGATGTGAATAAAAAGTACTCCACCTAAATGTTCTTTTTTACTCAAACACAAGAAAACAATATCAATTTTGGAAAAGATCGTGATGTAACAAACTAGAAACTTTGGTTGAACTGGAAAGCATAATAGAAAATAGGGGCCAATACGTTGGTATATAAAAATAAAGATATTGGGAGAACTGAGGTTTTTTCGATACATACTATCAAAATTTCCAAGAAGAAGGAAGTAAGCATGGAAACTGTGAACAATCTTCAGACAGTCAACAGTTTTAGATGCTGCAGCCAGGGCCTACACTCATTATCCAATGCAGACAATCAGTATAAGAGCTCCAACATTTTAGCAATGTTACAGGGGAAAAAGAACGCAAACATAAGAGGCATGAACCATCAATTAAGAAATACTACTTGACCTATGATTCTATGTATAAGCTCAAGTATACCTGTCCTAGAAACTGCCCGCCGAACACTTTTCCAAATCTCGGAGCATCAGGCAAAGTGATCCCTTGAAAAATGTTAACCTGTGATGTGCGAGAAGAACTCTTTCAAAGAACAAACTTTCAAATAACACAAAGCACTCTAGACCAATACACAAGGTGAGGAAAATTCAGGGGAACCAAAAGAAAGAAATCCTGCAGAGAGAATAATCACTTCTAGAAACTTCTTCCACAAGAATGCATCTCATGAAGATAATAAATATTGAAATATCATATAGCTACAAAAATTACTTTATGGTAAGAGCTTTCACTTAGTAACTTCTTGTTGTAGACAATGTGAAGTTATGAACTATGGATAGAAGGCCCGATATTAGCAGCCTCTTGATGTTACTTCCCCCAGATCTACGTTAGATTTTATATGATTGTTTTCCTTTTACCCGTAGAATTTAAGTTACAGAAGCCCTCCCCTAACTCATTCTTCTATTATTGGGGACAAGAAAGAAATACCGTGTGCATTTGCTGAGTTCAACATTTTAAAAGCAGTAAAGCACCACATTCCAAAGAAATGTAATTTATCAGTACTTACATCAATTGGATCAAGTTGTAGAATTCGCTCCGCGAGGGGGCGTTTCTCCTGTGTCTCATGTGAACTCCAAATAGACTTCGGTTTTAACAAATGTACGTGCTCATTACAAAGGACCAAGCAAGTTAGCTGCCAGGATGACACATGTAAGTAGATTCCAGTGCATTGTCATATAAGCATACCAGATTAAATATATCTGACATATAAGATAACAATGTAACCTTAGACAATGCAACCACATCTGCTGGCTCATTAGATGATGACAAACCTGCAATAACACCTCAGCCTTCAGTCTGTTCTCATACATCACAGAGATGCATGCAATAAAATCCTCCTCTAGTCCTAATATATCCTAAAGAACATGCTTGTGGAAAAGGGTAATTATGTAATACAGGGGCAAAAACTTTAACATAAAAAGCATGCACAGAAGGAGTAATAGGCGAGCTGCACTTCAAGTCAAAGATATAAACCAAGTCAAAAGTACTAGTTGCATAAAACAGATAATTGAACTCGAACTACAAGAAAGTTAAGAAACAACATCTAACCATGACCAAAAAAGTCATACTGCTTCAAATGAAATTCAGCGTGATTTTTATCATCAGTATGGAAAGACCCACAGACTACCGCCTGCAAGGATGTGAGGCTGCAGTTAACAAAAGATCACAGCAGCATAGAATACACCTAAACAGCCAATGATGAAAAATCATAGTTACCTCTCCTTCCCATATGAAGTAAATCCCATCTGAAACTTCTCCTTCACGAACTATATGATCTCCTTGGTCTAGATTATTGACGGAATACAAAGAGATCAGAGACTGAAATTAAACAGTATATATATCAACAAGTAACATTCTACATTTCTCTTTGCAATGGAAGATCAATGTCTCATTTCTACAAAATACAATTACAGAAAGCAAACTAGGCAAAGCTGGTCATGCACTCTTTCTAACAGGAAGCTTGTCAACATTGAGATTATTCATATGTATGTGTATGAGTAGTCTCTGCTGTTGCAGCTTACGACTGGAGAGAGAAAAATTAAAATAAAAATTACCTGGTTAATCTCAGATTCTCAATACCAACTCAGTTAACTTACCATGCTTGCAACTTTTTAGATTCACTAGTTTAAGCTCAACTAAAAAGAATACAAATGCACAGGCATTTATCATTCCTGTTAGCATCTGAATTACACTCATGTTCCACAATTAACTCTAGCTCCTAACAATCACATCCAACAACCATCCCGATCAAATACGTCCCAAAACTCAAAATTTAAAAAAAATGATAAAAACAAATACAAACTAACAACCAAAATTACCGTAGCTCTTGATCGAGACGACTCCGGCTATCTTCCGCAAAGATGAACTAGGCAGCTTCTGAAGCAGCGGTACGGACCCCAAGAACTCGATCACTGCCACTCCAAACAAATAATGTGAAAATTGTTCATTTGAATACGAAATTGACGTGAGAATTTGTGTCGGATTGAACGAAAGTTAACCTGATTCGGAATCCATGGCTACAAAATTTAGGCAGTAGAAGTTTTTCTGGCGAGAGCGAAATAGTTAAGCGCCGCGGAGAATTGAATGCGCTATTTACTGGGTGCTGTCAGCATCGCAGAAAGTGATCTGGTGGAACGCGAGATAAGGCAATTATTGTGCTCCGACCGCTTCGCGGGATGTGAGCCGTTGGATTTTCATTCATGCAACACATGCCATTTTTCAAATATACGGACGTTGGTTCATGGTTGACTCCAAGAATATGTACTCATTTTTTTTTTAATTTGAAAAGGGATTATGTTCTCATTTTTGGGTTTACAATTTCAGTTGATATTGCTTCGATTAGTCCACAGTGGATGCTTAGCGGGTGGGTGGGGTTCTCACGGTGAATAACCGAATTCAAATTCCAATTTAGACAAAATTTTTAGGATTAATTCATGCAATTAGGAGGAATCAATGAAAGGATATCAATTTCAATCCTAAATTTTCGAATTGCTAGGAGATTATGAATTCAGCGACCTTTGAAAGAGTGTGTAATTGCTCACTGATAAGCACTCTTGCACCGAAGATGAACGAGGCTAAGTGATTAGCCGAAGTTGTGTGATGTGAAAATACATCTTAACTACCCTGAGATATGCACACCCTTCGCCGGGGACTCAAAATGATGAGAATCCCTATCAATAAAAAAGCCTTGCATTTTGGGAAGAAAAAATCTAAATGCGCGAGACGTTGGATATTGGCTTCCCCTTCTCCAGCTTCCATGCTTTGGAGAAGGAGAGAAGTATTCTTTCTACTTTCTACATGTGGTAGGGGAGCATTAGTCTCCGTTTGATTTGTAACTCAAAAAGATCAAATACTCTAAAAAAATTTATGAAAAATCATTTGTTTATATTTTTGTACTAAGAAGAAAGAAAAAATAGGAATGAATTTTGAATTTATTTTGGAGATAAACACATTTTTTGAAATTGTCAAATGTTTTTTCTTCGGAAAAAACATAATCGAACAAGGTCTCAGATTAAGGTTCCATTTGATTACATTTTCTCAAAAAAAATGTACTCCATAATTCCAAAAAAATAATTCCACCTCAAATAAATTCAAAATTTATTTCTATTTTTTTTTCTCTTTTAAACTTAAAAGAAATACAATCAACCTAAAAAACCAAAAGCAAAAATGATCTTCAATTTTAAAAGCGTCCCATTCCTAGAAGATAAAAAAAGAATAAAAGCGAATCTTCTAACAAGTCTTAAATGCTCTTTTCCTTTTTTGGCTCTTTTTTCCTGCCTCATAAATGCCCTTTGCCTTTCTATTCTTTTGTCCTTTTCCGTAGCGTCCTCATTTCAAATGAAATAAACGTTTTATTTCCCCCATTTCTTTTTCAAATCTCCTTTTCCAAAAACAAGATGTAAAAATTATAATTCTAATTTTGGTATTAAACATTAACGTGGCAAATTAGATATTAATGAAATGAGGTCTACTGCTTCGAAGTGCAGTGGATAAATATCGTTCTCATTAATGGTGGAATCAGAAATTATTTTTAAGAGCTCTATTTATTTCACACATTCCACAAAATGAAGCAAAAAAAGATCATAATAGCGAAACTTTTTAGGCACACATTCCACAAAATGAAACCCTTTAAATATATTAATACTAATTTAAATAAAACAAAGCATATCAACAAAAAGTCATTAGAAGATGACGAAAAGCCATCTAATTTATCTCTACAAGTTCTTTTTAATGAAAAATTAAAATGGACTCCCTGTTAGATATGTTAATAGAGTCTAAGAATTTATTCAATTCCTTTTAAATGCATCATCTTCTCTAAATTCTACAACTCAAAAGTATAATCTAGAGTTGTAAAAAAAGATTATTTTCAAGGACCAAAGAATAATACTACTAAAATATTTATTTTTGGTTGGGGTT
>AYJT01054425.1:0-14470 GCA_001278415.1 Ocimum tenuiflorum | reverse complement strand
ATGGTTCGAGGTTCGAATGATGGTTTGAGGCTCGAGTCCGAGTCGAGTCTGGTGGCATACATGGGTCGAGATTGAGCCGTGCTTCGTAGTAATAATCTAATTGATTTTTAAATTGATATTTATTTATTTTCGTTATGAGATTTGTTTATATCCCTATTAGATTTGGTTTTATTTTCATTAGATTTTGGTCAAGGGTTGTAATGGGGTATTTAATCCCCCTGACTTCATTATTTTTATTTAAGCAATAAATTGGTATTTTGGGGCGCTATCGCCAGGCACGTTTTCAACGTGAATTGTTCTGCTTCTATCACAATATAATTTGTTGTGACCTCGACTACAGCCAAAAGTGACACCACCACGGCCAAGATTAAATGAATTACCACCTTGTTGTCCAAAGTAATGGTTTGAGTTCTGATCAAAAGAAGAGATATGGCCACGATTAGAGCAAAAGAACTAGATTGACGATACATGAGATGCGCAACAACTAAGGTAGAGTAGGAATTCTGCTGCAAACGAACTCCATGCATTTGTAATGCAAACTGCGCATCCTGCAGAGACACATTATCAGATCGCGATGTTAGATTGACTACCGCAATTTCATATCCAGGATCAAAACCGCTAAGGATAAGAAGAAGATCTTCATCAGAGAGATTCTTTCTAATTGCATTTCTTTGATCAGATATCCCTCGCATTTTAAGAAAGTATTCTTCAATGGTTAAATCTCCTTTTTTCATTATTTGAAGTTGTAGTTGTAGCTGCATTTTGCGAGCCTTTGACTGTGAGTAGAATAGGTTTTCTATAACCATCCAAATATCATAAGATGAACGACAACGAGTAACATGCCCCAACATAGATTCACTTATAGAAGCAAGTAATCAGCTCATCAGAAATTGATCACCTCGCAACCTATTTTGTTCTTCAAAAGTGAGCTCAGTTTTACTATCATCAGATAAGGAGTAAATCATGCGAGATTGAATGACAAACTTCATCAAACCATGAGCACACACAGTTATAACACTTGTGCTTTCCAAAACACATAATTCAATCAGTCAAGACGAAGATGAATCGGATGAAGTGTTGGTAACAGAGGGAAAGAAGAAGCAGAATCAGAAAAATGAGAGATCGAGGCCATTGGATCGAAAAAATGAGTCTCTTGATACCATGTTACAGAAATTAAACATCAGAAGACTGATTTCATAGATTGTATCAGATTAGAAGTGAGTTGTACATGACGTGATATTTTTAAGCATGAGCTCGTGCATTGCATGCTTTCTAGAAGCCTTGTTGAGCTAGCTTAATTGTATAACTAACTATTCTCTATTGCTCTATTTACAACTCAATAGACAATAGCAACGCCTCAACCGAGGAAGATTCA
The DNA here is from genome assembly GCA_001278415.1 of Ocimum tenuiflorum. Lineage (NCBI taxonomy): Eukaryota > Viridiplantae > Streptophyta > Magnoliopsida > Lamiales > Lamiaceae > Ocimum > Ocimum tenuiflorum. The sequence continues at coordinate 13,095 of AYJT01054425.1, read as the reverse complement.
AGCACAACTACAGTTGGGGTTGTAGAAGAAGAAGAAGACGACGACTAGGTGTGGCGAAGGGGGATACGGTCTCTGACGGTGCGATGGCAGTCGGAGATGATGAGAAGGAGCTGCTCGGCAGTAATTGGGCGCAAACACAGCGGCAAAGGTGGCGATTCGGGTGATGACGTAGGGGAGATAGACTAACGAAGGAAAAGCGATGAGAAGGGCCGAGAGATGGTGCTGGGGAGGCATGGGTGAAAATTAGGGTTTACACTTCATTTTATAAATAATAATAATAATAATAATAATAATGTATATGAGGTCGGTAACGGTATAAATGGTATAATGCTAATATGGGAAATTCCATATCATTATCGTACCGTAAACTAACGGTAACGGTATCATATTGTACCAAAAATGATGATATACCAAAAGTCCAGTACTTTTGATAATTTTTTTATACGGTATGTCCGGTATACCAATATAATGGTATTTTTTCCCACTCCTACTTTAGACATCTTGATCACCGAACAATATACATAAAATTAACTTATCATTTACAATTTTTATAAATTGAAAAAAAAATAAATAGTATTTGTTATACCGCACATGTTTATTATTACCAGTGTTATTTTATAAAATGAATTATTGAGAAATATCTTTCTATTTCTTAGAATGTAATACTAACACGTACAAATAACACAAAAATTAAAATTTTCACAACTTTTGCTATTTGTGAGTGTCGTACGGCTAAAATGCTTTTCACTTATTCAACAAGTTCTACGAAAATAGGAACTAATTTAAGATATTTCTCATCTATAAATCTATCATATATCTTTAAGATAATTCATATCCTAAACAATATTAATAAAAAAATATAAACAATAAAATACAGTTCAAAATACTTGAGGAAAATACGAGTAACACAACATCATACACTAACACGTGTTAGTTAACACATAGGTGTTGACACTAAATGTCTATACCAACAAAAACTAACATAATAAAATATGAATACAACATCACCAATTGACAATAAACTTAGACAAAACTTGTGAAAATACGACATCAGTAAGTCGCTGATACTCTTCGACATGGACAGAAGTTGAGTCCACAACTTTGTATCCACCCTTCTACACCTTACTTCGTGTCACCCAGCCACGACTGTTGAAGACTTCAAAGGACCTATGCGACAAGTGGGAATATTGTTAGTTTTGACTTATGTCAGAAACCCTTGATAATTTGTCAGATCCTTAGGTTTAATTTTGATCGAGCTATGCATTGTAAAATTTGTATTAGTCTATTAATTTGTAATATTTGGTCAGTTCCAAAGCTGTTTGAAGAACTGAAGAGTTGAAGAGTTCAAGACTGAATGATCAAATTAAGGGAGAATCAAAACTTAGGTCGAAGACTTAGTTCTGATAAACCAGTATTGCTAGTTCTAAGGAGTAGAACTGACCCAGTTCTGTGACAGTTGTAACTGCCAGTTCTAAGGAGTAGAACTGACCAGTTAGACAACAAGCTTTTTGAAAAGAAAATTGAGGTCGACAAAAGGAAGTTAACACAGTTCAGAAGTTAATCTGAACCGATCTTCCTCATACTGATAAACTAGGAAGTCAAGTCAGCTGATCCTAGTCAGCATAATCCAACGTGTAAAGGTGAAATTTGTTGACCAATACAAAAAGATAAGAAAAGCTGCAGATTTCCTAGAAAAAGTCTGAAAAACTATCAAACGGGTATCTGCACATCCAAACAAGCAAGACACCATCGAAGAGGTACTGTTATGGCAACCACCTTTCACCAACCCCCCCACGCCTATTTTGGAGAGGAAAACCTATAAAATATCAGCTAAGGTATTAGTATTCACTACTGAAACCTTTGCATTCCTATCAAAACTCTCTACTATGTTTTCTCTCTTTAATTGTGTTCACCACGATAAGTTGTCTTTCTGATGACTTTTCAGCCACCAAAATTTGCATCTCTATAGCTTCTGAGACCACTCCAGACCTAGTTTGGGAAACACTCTCATGTTCAATAAGAGAACTGAAAAACATCAACCCTGCGTAAGACATAGAGCAAGCATCAGAAGATTGAAGTTCCGTCCAATGTCTTGTCTGAATCCTCAAACGGTGAAGCCCAACGACTAAGAAGAATAGCTCTTGTAATCTGTGTTTAAACACATTGAAAGCAATAGTTATTAGTGAAAATCCCTTCAGTTGAAAAAGCAAGAGAGGATGTAGGAATATTCTCTGAACCTCTATAAACTTGTGTCTTATTAACAACTTTAAGTTTAACCTGCAATTTCTCTTTGAAACTTGTCAGCTCAACTAACTGGTGTATCTGTAATTGAACTTAACTGTACTAGGCCATTAACGCTTTCTTAAATTCATAACTGACTCGACTAAGTTAGTTATAACTGTGGGCCCTAAGTTCAAATTTCACATTTTATCTATACTCTGATTTTGGATCATCAAGTGGTATCAGAACAGTTGGCTCAAAAGATTAGTTGCTTTGTGTCACAAGGATCATATCCTGCTTACGTTTACCTGTCTAGTTTCAGTTTTTCTCTTTATTCCTTGTTTATCTGATGACAAGTTGAGGTCTCCCCAAGTTCATGGTCGAGAATTACCAACTGGAAGAGGAGTCAAGGCCCATCTGTTGAGCCAACATGAGGATATGTGGCAAGTCATCACAGAAGGACCCATCAAGATCATGAAGGTTGACACCAACCGGACCAATGATGACCAACCAAAGATGATTGTCAAGCCGATGGAGGAAGAGAATTCAGATGACAAGAGGAGATTTTGGCTGGAGTATCTAGCTCTGGATATCATATTTTTCACTTTGGATGAGGACCAAATAAAGGACACATCTTACTTCGAATCAGCCAGAGAGATATAAGAATTTCTAGCCGATCTATGTAAGGAGTCTGATCAAATTACCCGAAACAAGCTACAAATTTGTGTTGAAAAATATGCATCTTTTGCCATGATCCCTGGAGCAACCATCAAACATATGGAGGCTCACTTCGATTCAAATTTAAGTGAAATGGCCGCACTTGGAAGAACCTACCAACTTGCCGAACTGAATACCAAAATATTAGCAAGGATGCCCAAAGACGATATGTTCGTTAAAGGAACAACTGTAAAAGAGTGGGACCTCGCCAAGGTTCCAGTCAAGGATGTGTTTGCCTCTTTGCAAGCTCACGAGTTTGACCTTGCTTGTCTCAACAAGAATGAGAGTAGGAAACTACACAGTTATCATCATTACATCTAGAGGATGCAACTCTATTTGTCAATAGTGATTTCAGAACTCGAAGACCCAAGCCTGTAATGCAAATTGAGTCACCACCAACTTCATCTGCCAACGTAAATTCTAGTTGCATTCAAGAACTGGAGAACAATATTCACAAACTCACCAAGAAGTTAGAAAAGGCCCCGACCAGGGTTTAGACTCCTTCGAGAGATTCTGACAAGAGACCGGAGAAGTCGCAGTTCCCTCGCCACCAACAGAGGACCTGCTTCGAGTGAAACTCCTCCAGTCATCTCAAATATGAATGCCCGAAGGTAGACGGAAAGGAGAAAGCTCGTCTGAAAAAAAAATTGAGATGAGTTTTTCAGAGCATACAAGGAAGCCATGTCGTTTAGAATTGTGATGCCTAACATAGCTTATGATGATGATAATTTTGCGCCAGAATAAATTGATGGCAGTAGTGGAAGCGAGGAAGCTCTCTTAGCTTTTGTCACACACATGGAGCCAGTTGCTCTCATGGTAACTGAGGATGAATATACTGTGGTATCTAATCTTATCTCAGATATAATAGACATACAAACGAGGAAACTAAATCGTGTCACTCCGATTTAGAAGATCTGACCCTAGAAATCTTTTCAAAAGAATTTTCATACATTTGTTCTCTTCAAACCAAATTTTCAAATGAAAATGCCAACTTAAGGGATTAGGTAGCTAAACTAACTGAGGAGCTAAAGGATGCTCAGTCTGAGGTACCCGAGTTAGTTAAACTAATTGCACTTAAAGTCAGTCTCTAAGAAACTCAGAACTAAGAACTCAGTTCTAAAAAATAGTTTAGAGAAACTAAAACCTAAGAATAATGTTTTGAAGTCTAAAAACCTCGAGCACCAAAAATGATTTTCTTCTTTAGACAAAAGCTCAAGAGATTTAGAGCACATGCTCTCTCTTCAGAGATAATAGCCAAGATGGGAGGACTAGGCTTAGATAAAACTGTTTTGAGTAACAAAATCACATGGGAAAGAAAAGATAGTGTTTAGGCATGCTGAGACTATGAACACTCTCCCGTTCTCAACTACTTCAAAGAGAATTGAGACTCGATTCTCAGGTTCAAAACTGAGAACTGGCACCCCATTTGCATCACACCAGTTACAGAAAGCAGCATAACTGGAGACCTTCCCAGTTCCAATCGAGGAACTTAGTTCACAAACCTAATTGGGAGTTCAGTTGGAACTACGGACATGAGAATGGTTTTGGATATAAACCTCGTGGTTTTGTCCGCAAAGTACCTGGGCGTATCCCAGAGGCTTTGTGAGGATTCACCTTTGAAACAAACTCTTACACACAAGCACTTGCATATTTGGACTTCAAACATCATAATAAGGTGCATTATTTAAAGTGTTAACAAGAAGAATTTAGTTGAAATCCCAGCCAAGGTAAAAAATGTCAAGAATATGTGGATCCCTAAATAGGGTTGATACACCCTTGCTAACCCTGACGAACCCGCAATCACATGGGTACTTAACATTTCATTTCCTGATTACAGGAAATTCGAGGGTTATTGAGCAGTCAGTCGTGCATTTTATCAGAAACTTGGATATTAGACAATGTCTGCTCAGGACATATGAGTGATAATGCAAAATTTACCTAAAGTTTGATTTCCTGATTACAGGAAATCAGAGGGTTGTTGAGCAGTCAGCCATGCATTTCATCATAAACTTAGATATTAGACAATTTTTGCTTAGGACATATGAGTGATAATGCAAAATTTATCTGAGATATCAGACCGATTTCTAACAGACAATCTGTTGGAATAGGATCAGTTGTTAAGAACCAGGTTACACTCCAAAATGTCTCATTAGCTAAGAATCTTAATGTAATACCCCGTATAAATACTACCAGAAATAGAGGCAATAACAATAATTAACAAGAGTAGTGTGAGACTTATTTTCTAGAGTTCATATCACTAATTTTATAATTAATAATGATAGATAATATCATAAGGATTCTAGAAGTGGTCCCGGATCTGAAATCGGGCGAGTACATCGAAAGTTATTGCAATTTGAAGTTTTCTCTGGAAATTGCCAGATGATGATGTCATGACCTAAAATACAGGTAAAATTCGAGATGTCAGTAAATAATAAATTATAGAAAAATAATTAAATTACAAGAAAGCTTGCTCGATCGGATCGAGAATCGGATAATGAAAACGTCACATATTGGATTGGAGACCATAAAGCATTTGCACTTGTGTCATCTATTTCGTCCTTACTCTCCCTCCCTCGCCTATAAAGAAGTGGCTCCGTTCCCCATTCTTCACTTCTCCATTTTGGTGCGAAGCTCTTGCAAAATCGAAACTCAACCTAGACTTAAAAATTTCATCGAACCTCGATCTTTGAAAAACATCGGGATCAGAGGGGAATTCGAGAGGGAGTGCTAGCCATCATCACAAATTTGATTTATACTCTTTTCAATGTGAAACCCTAAACTCTCTTTACTCTTCAAATTTTGAAAATTGTGATAATCCCATGTTAGAAATCATGTTGTGATACTTGTTTATTCATGATATTATCATATCTAAGCTTAGTATTCCATTCATTGATGATTTGAAACTTTAAACCCAAAACCCTATATTTTCTCCCTCATGATTTGATGCCTTAAACGTGATTTAATATTGTATTTGACCTCTTAGAACTCTTAGTTAATTGATTTAGAACCCATTGATGCCTTCATTACGAGATTTCGATCAAAAACACGAAAATCACAAAAAATCTCGAGAGTGTCCATGCCAAATGATCACCTCGATCAGAACCTGTTCGGCCCAATCAGGCTTGAAGATCGGACTGATCAACCCTTCGATTGGCTCGATCCACCAAGAACACCAAGAATACGCCCACATACTTGAAGATCAACCCGATCACTTTGACGATTGACCTGATCGATCAAGAAAACTTAAATTTACCCAGAAAAGCCTTTTGCCTCAATACTAAGCCTGATCAACCTTGATGATCGGCTCGATCAAGATATGATCCGCCTGATCCTCTTCAATTTTTGATTGACCCAATCCTACCCTTGATCGGCCTTCAAAACCTAGACTCAATCGGCCTGATCACGCCATCTTTGATCCCGCTGATCCAAACCTCGATCGGCCTTGAATTTTATTTCACAAACAACCTGATCATGTCCTAGATTGGCTCGATCCAATCCCCAATCCTAGGATCCCTTGATCAGTGACTCGATCAACCTGAAACGAAAAATATTGTACCTGATCGGCTCGATCTCCTCTCAAACTTGCATTTCGACTCGATTGTTTTCCCCTACCCCTGTTCTCATTTTCAAACTGCATTTGTATCTTGTTTATCTTGATAACTACCGATCTTGATTATTTCCGTTCACCTCTGATTCATTGTTTGATCATACATCTTCGTCAGCTTACCATTTATTCCAAACTAACCCATCTCTACTGTGTATTCCAAACACTTGTTATGATAACGCAAGTAACTCTAAACTCTGAATCAAATATCAGTCATATCTAATGTCTTACTATTTAACTGATCATACCTTCTATCGTTCATCGCGTACACCATACCCAATCACATTTCTTTACCTTATACTCCTTTTCAACTGCACTCTACCTAGTTATCCCGATATTCATTGATTCTAAATTGAAACTTAGTCTCCACTCTAACCCATCGACTAAAAATTTATACGATAATGTAATAACTTAAGGATTAAGAATTTTAAGTGAGATTAATGCCGATGATTGTTAGTTCTGATCATAAGACAACAAATGAAGTCCTCACTTAGTGATCTTCTTGAAGGTGACGACTTATCAGCAACGAGAACGATCATGCTCAACCTAAACAACGCTAGAAAATTGCTAAGGAAGTGAGGTGGGCTTTCTTATATACAAAGACAACTTAACTTGCTTTTGTTTGTAAAATCCCTGAACCTTGTTTTGTTTGCGAACTTGAATTGTCGGCACTTAACTATTTTTGGCATAGTGTGAATTTGTTCCCTCTGCACGCCTGAGCCGAGAAAATTGGTAGGGTGAGACCAATGGGGTTGGCGACTTATTTACAATTCGGGTCTTGTCTTCTAATGAGTAGGCAAGATTAGTGCACTGTGGGTGACATTATATTGGGGATTTGACCCTAGCATAATGGGAGCATCGTGAGTGAATGAGGAGGCCTCCTCCGTAGATCACCTTTATTTATGTAGAGTGGTTAATGTGAAGAGCTCATTGATGAATTAAATGCTAAACCAAACAAAAGGTTTTGATGAACATGAGTGGATTTCAAAGCATAAAACCTCGTGGGATTCCATGTGCTTGTGCTGACTTTTCATATATAATGTATGTTTTGGTGATGTGTCCACGGAGTGCTTTTGTACTCACGCCCTGCATATCTTTCTAAATATGCAGGTTGAGAGTTGTGGTGTCATGGGGACGTTGAGCAAGAACGCGTTAAGAATTTAGATGCCCCAAAGGGTGTATCTTCACATACCTCCCTTAACCATGTTTCCGCTAGTTGATTATTAAACTCTGCATCTATCTTTCATTTATTTTTTTGGTTCTGTGACCTAATCTTCATACTATGGCAATGCATGTGCACATACTTCTTCCCTTTCGAAACTGTTATTCCTAGTAAATGGATGTTCATACCTACATTTTGATGTTGCGACAACACATATACTTACATCCCATCTCTTTTGATATTATTATTATGAGTAGAGCTCTGTTCATATGTTGTTATTATCTTTCTCCCTTCGGCTCCATCGTGGCGTCTCAGCCGGTGAGGTCGGGGAGAGAATGGTCAGTATCAGTCAACTTGGAGAGAATGGTTTAAATTTGTATTCAGTCAAGGCGGATGCTATGTAAAAACCAAGTTGTCCAAGTAAGTAGTTCTTAGAGGAATCTCAGGAGAGGAGGCATATATTTAGTGGATTGGACTTCTAGAAGCCTCAACTCCTGCTTAGTATCCAAGAGTTCAGTGGAAACCAGTTGGTTTTGGTATAAGCGATTTAGTCATCTAAATTTCAAGACAATCAATCATCGAGTAAAGGACAAGCTAGTAGAAAGATTACCAACTAAACGCTCAGAAAGGAAGTAATCTATGGTGTTTGTCAACCGCGGAAGCAGACAAAAGCTTCATTCAAAGTGAACACAATTGAGCCAAGCACAAGTCATGTATTGGAACTTCTTCACATGGTTTTATTTAGACTAGATACTCCCAAGTCAGTTTGAGGAAATAGCTACACCTTAGTGGTTATTGATGATTTTTCTCGGTATACATGAGTGGAGTTTTTTAGATCTAAGGTTGAAATGAAGACAATTTTTCCAAAGCTAGTTTTCAATGTTCAAAATGAGAAGAGTTTCTCAATTATGAGGATCAGAATGGGACGAAATTCTGCAATGGGCCATTGATGGAATTGTCTGGAAAGTTTAGAATCAGTCACGAGAATTCAGCTCCAAGTACTCCACACTAGAATAGCTTAGCTAAGAGGAAAAAACAAGACTCTCAAAGAAGTTGCAAGGATAATGTTATCTATGGCTAAGATTGATCAAAACTACTGGTCAGCAAAACTAGCTATACTCAAAATTGCAGCAGTCTCAACCTACGACTCAACAAAACATCATATCAGGTATATAAGGGTCGTAAACCCTCTCTAACTCATCTACATGTTGTTTTTAGGTTGTCCATGTTTTATTCACAACAATGGGAAGTCAAAATTAAATAACATTATGCCAAAAGCTTATCAGGGTGCTATCGGTACCCCTCTAACAAGACAACCCATCTTATGGAAATAGCATGCAATGTTATTTTTAATGAGTCTACTCTAGTGCACAAGAGCACAGATGAACTAAGCCCAAGTGTTGATGTTATAGGATCCGAAGATGTTACTACTGAACCAACTAAGAACTTAAATCCTAGAATGTCGTCCTTGTGCTCGATTTTCTTAGTCGATGTCGGTTCGATAGAAAGAGTCAGTGATGCAAAAGTTCTCGCTGAGACTCTACAAACAACTATTTTAGATTCTTCAAAAGTAGGGGAAACAGCTGAGGTGGAACCTTCAAGCTGAATCAAACGCCAACGAAGTTGAACCAGTCGTTCGGACTATACAAATGGAGAAGATTATCAAACTATAACTGAGGAATTTAGAGGCAAATCCCTAGCAATTGTCAACAAAATACTTGAAGCTATCCAAGAAGAATCAGTTAATGCTAAGAAGACTTCATCTAGAGCTAATCAAACCATAGCTGAACCATTCACATCATCTGTAGCTGGTCAATTGGAGGCAACCGCAAGTGATGAAGGAGTAAATCCTATAGTTGATCAACCGGTGACAATCACTATTGACCTACATGTTTATCTTGAAGACTTCAACTTGATCAATGTATCTGTTTTAATCGAAAGATCTAGTCAGCCAGTAGCTGGAGTTGCCAGCCTATTCCTGTTGAAGTCATCAGAGTACCCAGGTGACTGAAAGAACATCCAACTGAAGACATTATTCATGATCTTAACAACCTAGTTGTTACATGATCCTGGGAAGCATTTTTAACATACTTTCTATCTCAGATTGAACCATCTAAATTGGAGGAATCCCTTGCATATCCTGATTGGATAATGACAATGCAAGACGAACTAGCTAAATTTATCTGTAACAATGTCTGGACTTGGTGGACCAACCACTTCATCATAAAGTTATCGGCACCAAGTGGGTTTCTAAAAACAAGCGCGATGAAAATGGAGTCGTCACCAGGAACAAAGCCAGACTTGTAGCAAAAGAACATGCACGATGTTAAGAAATCAACTTTGATGAGGCCTTCGCATTCGTACTAGTTGCAAATTAAATGTCATTCGACTGTTTCTTGCCTATGTTACATTCCACAACTTTGTTGTTTATCAAATGGATGTCAAGTGCGTCTTTCTCAACAATGAACTGACTGAAGACGTATATAGAGCAGCCCCAGGTTTCGTAGAAGGTCACAAAGTTTATAAGTTGAGGAAAGCTTTGTATGGACTAAAGCAAGCTCCATAAGCTTGGTATGAAACCTTATCACAGTTTCTATTGATGAATTGATTCCAGAAAGGGAAGATCGACATGACTCTCTTCTACATTGAAGACAATGGAGGAATCTGCATCATCCAAATATTTGTGGACGACATTATTTGCGGATCAAGGAATCCAGCCCTATCTCAATGTTTTGCAGCTGTCATGCAAGGGAAATTTTAGATAAGCATGATGGGAAGAATATCGTATTTCCTTGGACTTCAAGTTCGTCAATAGCCGAACGGTATATTTATCCGTCAGCACAAGTATACCAAGGAACTAATCAAGAAGTTGTGCCCTGAGAAGATTAAATCTCTAAGAGTTCCTATGAGTACTAGCTGTCGGCTGACTCTAGATAAAGAGGAAGAATCAGTTAATCCCACAGTTTATAGAGGTATTATTGGATCCTTGTTGTATCTAAGTGCCAGTTGACCAGATATATCTTAAAAAGGTCTAGTATGTGCAAGATTTCAGTCTAATCCCAAGAAATCCCACATGGACGCAACTCGAAGGATAGTCAAATATCTCAAAGGAATTGGTATCCTAGACGTGTGGAGTTAAGAAGATTTTCCAATTCTAACTTTGGAGGATGAAGAATTGATTGAAAGAGTACCAGTGGAACTTGTCAGTTCCTTGGAATGGTTCGGTAAGAAACAACACTCAGTTGCGAGTTTGATAATGGGTGAACACTGACCAAATAATTATCGAATCCGTAGACCTTTATGAAGTTTAGCTCGTTAAACAGTAAAACATAGAATCCACCGTATTGTTTAGACATGTTTTAGATCAGAGAAAATAATTAAATTATCTAAAAGACACATAAACATAAAGTAAATAAAACAAATAAAATAAAATATAGATTCTAGGGCAGTCAACTCCTTCCATGGATTATTCTCATTCAATTGAAATCATCCACCAAGTTTAATTTTCAATTATGTGAAACATCAGATAAGTTGTTCTAAGTCGTCATGAATAGGGTACAACAGAACATGAAAATAAGATTGCAGTTAAATCCTGCCTAGGATATCTAACCAATCCTACTCTCGATAATCTCTATGGATCTTTGCTCCTATGAAACTAACTCCTGACTAGGGCAGTTAATTATCGGATTCTCAATTCACGCTTTCCTATTTTTCAATTTATTCTGATTACGATATTAATCGATGAACATTGCAAATAGTTGATCAAGCCATCCACAAATAAGATCAAGCTCGATGGTAAGCAACAATAAAAGAGAAACGAAAAAAAATCTTCAATCAAACTCAAAAAAATCCAAAAAATTTTTCAACTCTAGAATCCATCCAGATCTAGCCTAACATAATGATTACAAGAGAAAAAAAAAAGAAAAAGAATCATAAATACAATATACAAAAGCACCATAGTCTTAGATCTCAAATCTTCTCTCCTCCGTATGAACTCCAAGCAAATATCTGAACCTTGATGTATTTCCCCTTGGTTGGAAAGTAAAAGTAGAATAACATATGTTTTGGGAACTCACAAATTTCGTGTGGAATGAGGGTATATATAGATCTCATTAAGTCAAGGGCAAAACGGGGCTTTCCGGACATAAATCGCGCAAAAATGCGTACAGACATGATCGGGTCGATCAGGACGATTGGGTCGATCCCCTAGAGAAAAGCAACACAAAACATGGTAAACTCTCAAGAAAGACTAAAACTGTATAATATCACAGTTAAGGCTTAAAATCTCACAGCTTTTTCATTCTTGTTCAAAATTCATCGAGATCAATCCATCCAGACATGCTATTTACAAATATCAAGCTCATCAATCATGCAAAACAAGTTTTTTTCGTCCCATATCTAACATTCCACATCATAAAGTGGGATTGAATCACGAAATCTGACTGACTCAAAAATAAACTCAAAATTATGACTACGACATAAAACTAAAGATCACAATAATTTTTTTCCTCCCCCTCCACCAAACTTATTCAACACAAAGTGGAGAATGAGTTTATGAGAAAAATCTAGAAATTATTGTGAAGACATATGAAAGCAGGGAAATCCTAAATTACGAAAACAAATAAAAACTGATAAATATGATGGGGTGCCTCCCATTAAGCGCTATTAATTACGTCGTTAGCTCGATGATACCTGAACGAAGATCAAGGTGGATAATGTCTCAGGTATTGAAAGACATCCACTCTCTTCTATTGCCTTACGGATCTAAGGAATATGTCCATGCGATCATCCACTGAAAGTCAACCAGTGAATCGTTCTCTCTAAGGAAAAAGTTCAGTAAGCCATCCATTGTGACTTCTCCATGTTGATGCACAAGTTTCATCTTAACTGAGCGTGGAGCACACACCCTTGGCATCCCAAATTTCTGCACTAAAGAAGCATCATCAAATTTATCAATAAAAACATAGGAAAAAGAAAAAATAATAAATGAAGGAAGTGAAGACTCTTTTGGAGAATTGTCCACAAAAGACGTCGATGAAGGTGTGATCTCATGGTGCACCATGAGACTGTCATCAACTGATATCTCTATGGACTCCTCAGTCAACTCATGAGTCGTGGGCTCCTCCTTCGTGCTTGTTTCTTCATCCCACGCCTCAAAGACCCCTTACTCAGCCCACATGGTTTTGGCTTCTCTGTGGTTGTAGCTATAAAGTTTCTGAGCACTGTTCTTACTTCCTCGAAGAGGCATGATAGTTGGGCTGACATCTAATTTAGTTGATTTGTGAGGTAATCTGTGTCGTCCCTTAGGTACCATTGTTGCACATTGCCCTCGAAGTCATTCTCTAATGCTCACACCTCATCAAAAAAACCAATCTAACCTTTTCAAAAAATC
>AYJT01054397.1:0-27478 GCA_001278415.1 Ocimum tenuiflorum | reverse complement strand
GAAAAAAAAAAGAGAGAAGAGGAGGGAGCGGAAGTAGGAAGTGGGAGGAGAACGTCCACCGGAAAAGATTAAGATTCCGGAGGAGAAATTGAAGAACAAGGACGGTAGAAAGGAGAAAATTGGTAGGTGCTCATTCTTCAATCTTTAATCCTCCCTTCATTCCACTTGTTTTCAAGGATAAAAATTTGAAATCCATGGTCCACAACCATAGATAGTGGACACGAGATCGTCGGAGAAGAAGAAAGAAGGAGGAACCTAAGGTGATTAACTCACTATCGTAATCCCGACTTCAAAATTTACGAGGATGATCCTCTCTTAATTAACGTTAAAATTTGTAAATTAATGCTCTAAAAACCATGAGGACCATGATTTTATGTATATGGGTCAATTTGGGATTGAGAAAATCACGAATAATGGCTGGAGCAAAGTTTTCAGCCGCCAAAAATAGCCGACAGAAACGATGAACTCGAGCCAAGGGATGACCCTTGAGGATGAACCGTGATGGGTCGAGCTTCGACGTAGCATCGAATCTCAAACAGACACCTCAAGGACGAACCGTGACGAGTCGAGCTTCGATAATGGATTGAATCTCGATGCTTAGAGCAGACACCTCGATGATGAACCATGATGGATCGAGCTTCGATATTGGATCGAACCTCGATGCCTCGAGCGGACACTTCGAGGATGAACCGTGATGGGTCGAGCTTCGATAAAGGGTTAAACCTCGACACCTTGATCGAACACCTCGATGAGGAACCGTGATGGGTTGAGCTTCGACGAGGAACCGAACCTTGAAGCCTCAGATCGAACTTCGATGCCTCATCGAGCACCTCGATGTTAAATTGCGATGGGTCAAATATATTGACGCCGATCCAGGGAGGATTGGGACTTAACTTCACAACTTTAACCAAGCAAACTTGACCTGAAAACAACACTACTGAAATACACGACCCACGACCCACGAACCTTGCAAAAGTTACATGACCCACGAACCTTGTAAAATATGAATGTGGGTAGTTACACGACCCACAAACCTTGCAAAATACGAACGTGGACAGTTACACGACCCACGAACCTTGCAAAATACGAACGTGGGCACTTACACGACCCACGAACTTTGCAAAATACAAACGTGGGCAATTACACGACTCGCGAACCTTACATAAATGAACGTGGGCACTTACTCGACCCACAAACCATGTAATAAACTATGATGTTCTAATACCGTGATTCATATTTCGCAGTGCAAGACCGATAAACTCGTCGAAAACCATACCTTCGCAGACATCAAACCAAGGTGGGTTTCGTGCTTCGTTTTGTGAATTAAACTATGCAACATGCTTTTGTTTTAACTATGATTGTCATGGCCGAAAAGATATTTCTTGGAATGCTATTTGCTTAAATGAGTATCACAATGCGTCGTGGTGCGTAAACGGCCAACTGAATACTCGAACTGCATCGTGGTGCGTGAGCGGCCAGTTAGCTTTGACGATCGGGCCTTAGTGGTTAATTTAAATCCACTAAGGTAGTGAACTTAGGTGATGCTCACCAGCGGGGACGTATTCCTCTTGGGACGCATCGTAGCCAGCGAAGAAGGCCTGCTTCCTGGTTCACACCAAACAGATATGCAACTCTATGGTGAAAAAGTGGTGAGAAACTGTTTTATGCACATGAGGTGGTTTTCTAAATTAAAACCCTTGTGTATCATTTTATTGTATGGTATGACACATCAAAACTATGTATGTATGTTTTCGGCACTGCGTTAATTGAGTATTCATGTACTCAGCCCTGCATGTAATTCTAAATGTGCAGGTTACGATGCGGGGAGAGGTGAGCAACGCTGAGCCGCACCCCAAAATCCTCGTAGTATGCTCGGGGTGTGTATTGTCATATATGCACCCGTACCCTGTAATAATATCCGCTGACGTTTCACAACTCTGATTTGTAAACCAACCTACTATGTGATTATTGATTTACTCCTAATTGTTAAAGGCCCTTGCTTGCCGAATATTCGTAACACCTTTTTATATATTGTATACTCTATTTGTGTTAATTTCGTATATTTTATATTTTGAGCCGGTTCAGTTCAACATTATTCCACCTCGAGTCGCGCTCCGACGGACCGGCCCCTGGGCGTGACATAATTGATGGCGGAGCTGGTGGTGTAATTGTTCGTTGAGATTGCAATGGAAAAGTCATCTTCAGCCTTTCAATTTTCTTTGGTTGACTAGTAGTTTTGAGGCTGAATTATATCAATCACCACCGTGATAGTGAAAGTATCTAGGGTTATTCTTTTGACATCATCACTGTGCACAATGAGTTTGAAATATTGTTCTTGTTTCATGACCGATTTCGTATCTCACATATTATAGTTTGTACTTATTCTTGAGTTTGTTGCACAGTTCTCTAACATTTAGTACATCACTATTTAAGTTATCTACTAAATCATTTCAACTAAAATTTTTACACCGGATTCCAGGTGGTTCTATCTTCTATGAATTTGCAAATTGTTGCTCCTCTTCTCTCATGAAACTCATGACACCGAATGTTGTGAGGTAGGAAGAGGAGAAAAGCAAAATGCAAATTACATCAAATTGAATGAAACATAATAAATAAAACTTAAATAACCGAATCAATATCCTCAACTCGTATGACAAAATACACTCTAGCTAATGCTTATGAATACAATGTTTAATCCTAAAGATAATTAGATTTGACGTACTTCAAGGTTACAACGATCTAAATGAGGTGAGATAGAAAGCTCCAAAAAGTGGGCTACATTTTCTTTGTTGATACAACGAAAATGTTATGCATGAGAGTCATTTTATAAGGACTTTTGAATATATGGGTCTTCAAGAGGTATTAAGGGCATTTAACCTCACGTTCAACATAATGGTAGGAAACCTTTTGAATTCCTCATCAACGGTAAGAATGATAATTAGATTGACCACCATTAGACTCATGTGCACTCATAGGTCATCTGTAGATTCCAACATGCCGTGTGTGGGATAGTTTGTGATTGTTTCCATTCTCCATAAGGATAATATTTGGCACACTAGTTTATTTATCAAGTGACAAACATTGATAATTTAATTATCTTACCAAAATTTAGTTCTAAGAAAATTATCTATTCAAAGACATCAAATATTCTATATAATTTCGTTTTAATAAAGTTAATATTTGACCACTTTATAATACGCTTAAAGTGAGAGGAAGCCGAATTTTCCGGTAGTAAAAGGCTGGGAATATCAATAATGAATGAGCAAATTTTGATGGGAATGTATTATTTATATAAAAAAAGAAAAGACTTAACTCAATGCTATCAAATTCAAATATCCGAACACGTGTGCTAGTGAAAATTGCTATTATTACTCAAAAACAGCTGCTATTATTAACCTATTGCAACGTATATATACGTTATTAAATACTGAAACCTGAAGATTTCTTCAAAGACGTTTTTATTTATTTATTTGTACTTGCGATTTGCTTCTGATTTAAGTTGAGTTTGTTTCATTTGTTCCACCAACGCCAACTTATCTAGCTCGTTTATAACCATAATCCAAATGAGGTGGCATTCTGTAAGTTGAGTTTTGGAAAATAATGAAAAGAAATAGAATGAAAGCGTGTGGACTGGTGGCAATAAAAATGGAAAAGAAAAAGAGCGTGCTACAGTACAGTAGAGTATATACTAGAACTAGAGAGCCACTACTCACTGAAACTTGAACACGCTGCAAAGCAGACGACGCATCAGGGATTGTCGGTTACAGCCTCAAATCCTAATATATTTGCTGTTTTTTTCAGAATATATATATTTTATGTTTCAGGAGTTTTATTGATTTCAAAGATTCAGTATCTTAATTATTCGATTTAGAATAAAAAATAATCTTGAATCTACAATAAACCCATTTCCGAGATCAAACATTTGGGCCCAACACAATCTCATTCCATCTAAACCCATTTATATACTTTTCTTTTGGACCCAACACATCTATGCAGTTGATCTGAATTGGGAAAGGAAAACTGAAATTATTGATCAAAATATTTATTAAATATTAACTCATTATATTAATTAAGTTGTTTGCAAATTCTAATAGATTAGATCAATCAGTAATTACTAAAGTGATACAAATAATTAATGAAGTAAAATGAATTGAAATGCAAGATGCTAGCTGGATACTATACTAAATTGATTATTTTCTGTGATCAGAAACAGGTTATTACTTATTATGTTGCATGTAAGTTGTATAGAAGTTGGGAATTGTTCCTGAGTGAATGAAATAAATCTAAATCCAAAGGCATAGGAAAGAAGAGTAGTTAAAGCAAGCAAGCAACCAAAATCAACTGGGGATTGAATGTTGTTGAATCGGCAGCTCAAATTATGCATACCAATAAACTTGATGACAAGTGACAACAACATCGTGAATGAATGGGGGTCAACATTCAGCTAGCTCACCAGAGCAGTTTTTCAAACCGAATTGAAATAACCAAACTTTTTAAGAAATAATTGAGTTCAAACAAATAACCCATACTGAAATTTTAATTTTATACTATTCATTTCTTATTATTCTTTTTCGACTTAACCACAATATAAGATACCAAATAAACTAAACATAGGTAAAGCATCAGTCCATCATAATTCAACACATTCTCACATGTATTACCAATCAAACATAATCTAAAAAATCACCATATAAAATCAATATAAAACAAAATAAAATTTTATCTTTCATTAATCTAGTATATAAAAAAAACAAAATAAAAATCAAATAAACTCAAGTTAGAATAATAAACTTTTTTTAGAAGAGAATAATAAACTTAATAAATGAGAAAGTGAGTAGAGTGTATTGTGAAACTACATATTTTCTTAAATCGTGTCATTTCAAGATTGTCACATTAATTTTGTATTTGTGTTCATGTTTTGAGTTGATGGATCAAATTAATGTTTCCATCAAATACTTCTTTAATGGACTGACTATAATTTAACCCGATATGAACTTTAATGGGTCATTATGATAAGAATTTATTTTTAAGTATCGACACCATAAGAATATGATCTTAATTGGTTGCATATGTTTGATCATATTGAATCAAATCATGAATGAGTTGACACGATAAAGATCCGATCCGCATAAATTTTGGCTCCATGGATTACATCACATTTGACACGAGTGAGTAAAGGGTTATATTCCTCGGGTCAAAATGGAATCAAGCCATAATTGACCAAATTTTAATATTTACCTGTGATTTTTGTTTATCTTTTACAGGAAATGGAAACAAAAAGGTGATTATATATTTTATACACAATCTTTGTTCTAATGCTTTATTGCCGTGTGGACTAAGGAACGTACAATTGACAACTGGAGTTAAGCCAGAGTTGACTACAAAATTCTTAAATAAAATATTGTTTCATTTTCCAACAGCTACAATCTAGGTCAAAGTACACCTACTCGTTCAAACCACCGTAAAAGCGTAAAGGTGCAATCTGATATACTTCCGAATTCTCCTCGTAAAATTCTATATCAGAATGAGCTCGAGAATTTCGGAGAATTTACTTTATAAACCCATCTTAATATGCGTATATAAATATGAATGTGCATATAAAAGATTTACACTTGTGCTTGGATATGCATGATGATCTCTGCGCATTAAAATATGGCCTCCCAAAATTGAAGCGGTATATATATGTCAATATTGATACAGAAACCGGATGACACAACAAATAATACCAATAAAAAAAACTGTCGTATCTACAGTGTTGCAAGAAATTAATCTAAAGAGGAAAAAAAGTCATTAACACCAGCTGCCTCCACATCATTTTCTGTCAGGCTAACAAAAAAATAAAAAATAAACAAAAATGAATGTATGATACTCTACCCTAATAGGTGATCTGTAATGGAATGAATTCATCGATTTGGAGGAATAGAGTTGTGGCGTTTGGATGGAGCAGATGGGGGAATAGGGACCCCTTTTGGAAGTCTGGCGAAGAACAGCTTTCCCTCCTCATTTTCTCTAAAATACTTCAAAGCAATTGCAGAAACATCATCTTCCCTTATCATCATTCTTCCCGCTCGAACGGCTTCCGATTGACAACTCAATAAAAGGATTGCGAGGATAATTGTGGAAATGAGATTTTTCCAACAAGAAGAAGCCATGGCCATATACTATGTATGATGATGAGCTTTCTTTCTTTCTTTCTTTCTTTCTCTCTCTCTCTTGGGGGGTTTGGGTTTATATATAAACTGTAAAAGTGGATATAATTGGTTTATATAGAGGAGAGCTTGATTGGGGGTTAGGGTGAATGTGAGGGAAATGCGTGAGTAGAAAAATATATTGCAAGTATTCCACACGCAATGGAGTGTTTCAATGTCAACGGTTTACTAGTTTCATTAATTAGCGCCGGCTCCACCGTATTTTTTCAAGATTCAGATAACTTCCTTAAAACTTCTTCTGCAAGAATAGACATACATATACAAATAATAAATAAATACATTAATTTTAGTAGCCGATCGAGGAATTCCCAAAATTATTATAGTACTTGTATATGGTTTATGGGATATATAAAATTTAGAACAGTGACTCACGTTTCACTGTGCAATAATAGTATACGTGTCTTTGCATCGAGGCGTGTTTATGTGACAATACACGTCCAATGACAGGAGGGAGCGCAGCGTCCATCCAATTTTTATATTCTTGTTTAGTTTTAATAATATTATATCTAGTTAAAATATATAATTATTTTTACATTATTATTATAAATTATTCATTTTTATAGTCAATAATTATAAATAATTTAAAAAGTTATTACAGAGTCTAATTCAATCTAATAAAATCGCCTAATTTTCTAAATTAAAACTTACATTGAAATTGAAAAAAGTATTATCTATAATATAATAAAGATTTAATGTGTAACTCAAAATGTAAGACAAAAATGTGTCGAGGGATCCGCATCTGAGGGTCGGTGTTTGTTGGTATTTTGGTTATGGTATAATTATGACTCGAGATTTAAAAACAATTGTCCTCGTTTCCAAACATTAGTGTGTGGAACTAGTACCTTTTAATTATATCTCAGTAAAAGTAAGAATTAGTTATAAGATAATTAACGTTAATTACTATTTATTAGAAAGAATTGAAACTAAAAGTTTGAAATTTTAATATTAAATTATTAACTCCAACAAACAGTTGTATATTAACTAAGAAATAAACATGAAATATAGAAAAATTATTTCTGAACCCCTCAAACCCGAGAAATCCTAGCTGAAATTGAAAGAATTTGTGGTTCATATAGACCAAAATGTGAGATAAAAAGCATGTTAATTTGTTTACATTTCGGGTTTAATTTTTTTTACTATCGTCCACAACATATTTTATCTAATCTACGCCAATTTTAAACCCTAATTTTTGTCATGTTCATTTTCCATTTGCAGTTCTAACCGTTGCAGCATATATAGTTTACGACACATGTTATATTTTGTGTAAAAATATTGATTTTGTTTGATGAATGATTTGCATTAGATTTATAGATTCCAGAAATATAAACATATTTACTTGATTGCATTTTAATTTTAGAATTTATGGTTGGTATGGAATTATGAATGAATTTTCAGTTGGAGGAGATGATTTACGATTGGAAAAAATTGAAAACAAGTAAAAAAACTGTACTTTTAGTATTTTGGATAATAAAAATAGTTAAAAAGTGAGTTGAAAATATAATCAAATAAGGCCCAAGTGTGAAACATATATAACATCACTCGTTGTTATAATATTGGTACAAAATATTATAGCCTGTCTTTTAAATATACATTTAAATTTTAGAATCGGGTTCCGCCGGTGGCAATATTACGTCATACGTGTGTGTTTGCGTGCGTGGATGGATTGCTTTTCATTTACAAATTACGTGGATTTATTTGTAGTAATCTATTATATATTAATAAATAAGTATTCGGTGATGAAATTGGTGCTATGGAATGTGCCACGTGGTGGATTAGATAAATATAACATGGCCAGCACTAGTAAAAAGTGATTACCCTTCCTTTTTTAGACAAGTAAATTAGTCATCTTAGTTTTATTTATGGAAATAGTAAATGACGAAAAGTTAGATACAAAGCCTGCAGCAATTTCATTACTTATTTATTAATTCCAAATTTTGCTTGTCTGTCATTGCCATGAGTAGCGGCACTATTTTGTATAATACTCCCCAATAAGTAATATATCTCAAAATGCAACCGAAGCTCATTGGCTATACTTCGTAATTTTCCATTTAAGAAAATAAACAATTCATCGTAATATATATGTTACAAGTCCTTTTTAGACAAGTAAATTGCTCATCTTAGTTTATTTATGGGAATAGTAAATGACAAAAGTTAGATGCATATACCAAGCCTGCAACAATTTCATTACTTATTTATTCATTCTACTTTGGTTAAAGGGGTAATACTGGTATCAGTTATTAATTAATTATTTATTTTTAAAAAGGGAGTTGAACTGAGAGAATCGGGGCTACAAATAAATTCACTCGTTAATTAAAATAGTGGAAGTTATGAAGGATCAGTAATTTAATGGCTTTGTCTGTAATAAATTTCCAGATTGCCGTCGAATTCGGCCCATGTTTAATGCACCGTCATGAAAAAAAAAAATGCTTCTTCAGGAGAGAAAAGGACTTAATTACTATAAATAAAATAATTAACAAAAACTTTTGCTTGCTATGCTACCATTAGAAATCAAGCTAATGGTCCACTTATTAATCCTTTATTTAATTTAAAACCGATAGTGATAGCCATCTGGAGTTAATTAATGTGGAAACAATCTTGGTAGCTATCAGTTTAGATTCATGTTACAAATTAAATAAATAAATAAAAACTATCGTATCCCACTTTCCTATTTCACTTAATTAGTTATTAGGAGAAAAATTAATTTATTCATCGTATATGGTATCATTTTCTGCATATGAATTATGTTACTATGTTAGTCCACTATCTTCTGCCGACACCATTTTAATTAGTTGTATTACTATTTGGCTAACCGATAGAATTTCATTAAATTTATTTTTTGTTTTTTAGATGATCCAGTTTGAATTCAGGATCTAGATATGAAAATTAATCGGGAACAATTATCTTGCATTGAATATCAGATTTGTTTGATTCAACAACAATAGTGTCGGATGGAAGAATAAGTGAGAAATTATTATTCAATTTCAAAGTCAACTGTTAACAGGAAAGATTGACGATCCATTGATCAAATTAATAATTCAACGATATGACTAGTAAAAAGAATATAAAACGAGAGGCAGACCGACATTCGAAGATTAAAATTAAAATTGTAAACGTGGAAAAAAGCTAAAGGAATTAGGTGGTTGTGGAAGACAAGGAATTAGTCATATTTGAAGCACTAAACAACATTTAATTTATTAATTGTACGATCAGATCTGCAAAGTCCCATATGAAGTTTTAAGATCTTTGAGTCTTGCACCAAATACGTTGGCCTCGTCAAATTGGCGTATTTTCTTGGTTGGAAAATTAATCAATGAATGTTGCATTTCAATTCTTGCAAATTTCTTGACGGTTAACATCACACTACCTCGGTCATGCAAGAGCCTTATAAATCAATTTACTGTCGGTATAATATTCAATTTCAAAACGTTACATTCTTTTAAACCAAAAGAGTACAATTTTATATTAAATATCACACTAATATTTTCATAATTTGAACTCATTATCTAATTGACATGTCAATGGAAATATGCCATAAACTTACCTCAAATTGCCAGCGATTATAAGTCCCTTGATTTTAATCTAATTTACACACTTACCAAAAAAAAGTAAAGGCCTCTTAATGTTCTTCATTTAAGATATCATGGATCACTTTAATATGAATGTAACATGAAAAATATACTTATTTTACATGAATATACAAATCTTTTAGTTTAACTTAATTTCTTAAAAAAAAAAAATTCTAACACCTAACTAGGAAGTAACAAAGTCTAATTGATAAATTATAAATCATAAGTGAGAGTATTAAAACTTAATAGAGTTGTTATAAACAAAAACCGTGATGAGAAAATCCTAACTGAGATGTAATAATTATTGCCATTAAATAAACTTTAAAATAAATAATCTTTCATATTTTTTAAAATAAACATGGCATGGTGTATCATAAATTAAAGAGAATAAAAAAAACTTTCATTTGATTAAGGGTGTAATCAAATCGAATCGAGTAATAATAAATTGATTTTTGTTCGTGAAATTTTTACCGAATTTGAGCTCAAGTAGAATTTTGAATGATCTTGAGCTTACTGTAATTGCTATTAAAAGCACGATAAGAAAATTTAACTGACCAAAGAGATCGCATCAGCCACCGGGTAATATAATTTCTTCAAATGCTCGAATTTCTTTTATTTTTTTTTTGAGGAAATTCAAATGCTTTAGTTAGAAACAATTTTTGGGTTATTTTTCTTGGATCATTCTTTCAGCATTTTTATCTAGTGTGAAACTAATCTTGAACTTGGGTCTCATAGCTTTGGTACAACTTTGCCTACCACTTTTATATTAACATTCTTGGCACCTTTCTTTCATCCTTAATAAACATAATTATGTTTTAGTAAAATTTTAGAAGAAAAGAAAAATTTCAGGATTAATCAATTAAATTTTCTTACCACAGAATAGTGAGAATACGTACTAATTTGATGATTGTGTTATCATTTTCAGGAAAACGGTAGCTGATGGATTCTGACCAACTATGCTTTCATTCCAAACACTACACTTATGTGTTGTAATTTCGTTTAGTTGTTTCCATACGAAGCTTGATAATAAAGAGAGTTTAACTTTCATACGTGCAAGCAAACAAATTTTTATCCCACAAAATTTCGATTTCAGAACGTGAAGCGAAAATATGATGTAGATGGTAAATCATTTTTTCAGAAGATATGATGTGATTTCATAACTGTCCAGGCTGCATTGGAAAGAACTAAAATAACTGTACTTTTGTGAATATGGGGTGTTCATGGTTTGACTAAAACTACCCAAATCAAATTAATTTGGTCGGTTTAACCGGGTGGAAAGAAAAAACTATGGCCCGATCGATTTTGAAAATCACAAACCGAATAAATTGGTTTGGCCAACGGTTTGGAATATAAAACCGGCCATTTCGGCCGGACCGACTGTATTGAATAAATTAAAACTATTATCTAATATTCTTTCAATAATATGTACACTATTAATTCAAAATAATAATAATAATAACATAAACAATATATCATATATTGAACTTTAATTAATTAGTGCGGTCTTTAGTTGGTGCTTTGTATTAATTAGTATCATTATTTCTTTTGTCGTTAAAGTCGTTGATGTTTGTGTTAATATTTATGAAGATGAAAATACTTTGCGTCTGTAACATAAGGTTTCAAACTGTTAAACCGGTCAAACTATCTGCTTTAATATGGTTTGGCCGGTTCGGTTTGGAAGAGTAATTTGACCGGTTTGGTTTGAAAACATCTGAAACCATATTTATTGGTTTGACCGATATTTTACCTATCAAATCGGACGACGAACACCCCTAGTCGATAGTGTGTGAAATAAACTGTCAAAAAATTCAAAAAATAAACGGAAAATTCGGGCAGTTGTATGTGTAAATTTATTGTTGGAGTTGATTTTTAAAATTAAAAAAAAAAGTCATTGGCTCTATTAAAAAATTAGAAATAACTATATTTTTCGTGTACAGGTTTTTACAGGGGTCAGGATGCATGTTTAATAGATGCGTATGAAAATGATTAATCGATTTTACGTGGAAAAATTGAGGGGGTCAGGGGTTTGCTTTATTATTATTATAGATATAGATTAAAGCACGACATAAGAGTTGACATTAAACCATCAAGTTTGTTCCATATGTAGAGATTTCAACATATTATCTGCTGCTGCATCTCAAATAGGGCTCCACTCATAATAAAATAAAATAATAAACAAATATCAAGTAAGACTATTATTTATATTTTTTTACGACACCCATAGCCGGTCGATAGCATGTAATAATTAAAGGTTTTTTGACCTGCCTAGAGAAAAAGTTTTCGAATTCAATAAATGAGTCTTTTTTTAAAAAAAAATTAACTGATTAATTTTTATTTATGGTGTGAATCTGGATAATCAAGTTTGAACGCATAATCGATAGAAAACATGACACAACTTTTACCAATCGTAATTTTGTTGTGAGTTCGAGACCTAAAAAAATTGATTCACCTCATTGTTCTTTTAGGACTTTTCTAGGGGATCGAATGGTCCATTTGTGAGTTTTATTAATTGTACTTCGAACGTTTTGAGTTTTTACAAGATCAAATTACATTTTGAGTTTTTACAGGATCAAATTATTATATCCCGATACTCTTAATATCAATTTCACAAAACTCATTATCCGAATAGAAATGTTGGAACGAAAGAGGAAACAAGCCATATCCTTCCATGGACGCATTGTACACGTTAATTTCTCATCATGGACAATGTAGACAGAAAGTATTTAATTTCTCATCTATTTAATTGTTTAAACAGTGAAACAGAAAATATTTTTGTTTTTATGATTGGTCAGTTATTCTCATATCAATTCTTAAACGCTCGATAACTATAATTTCCACTATAGTATTTGAATTTGAATTTGAATTTTTGCCAAAAGGTTATTGAAAGTGCGTGCATCAAGATATTCAATTGCAATCTTCTTTCAAGAAAAATAGATAAATATAGAAATAAATTGCGAATTCAATAATGTAGAGGTCTTCGTATGCCTCTGTCTCTGGGATAATCATCACTACTTTTTTCACAAATATGTTGATGGACCACTTCTAATTATACTCTGCGTGTGTGTGCAGACTGCAATTTCCACACACACTCTACTGGGTGTTGGCCCTGTTACCATTGCTCTTTCATTTTCATTGCATTTAAAGCCAACTTTCATTGCACATCACTTTTAAAGATTTTTTTTGGAGACAAATGCTTCAAACTATGCTTTTCTCCTTGCCCCAGGAATAACATCTTTAATGCACTCACTTGCCATGTTTCTCTGTTTAGCCAAAATAAATTAAAAGCCAGCTACAGCTACTACTCTTATTTCTCCATTTCGATTACCGTGCCTAAATATATGTATTTTTTAACTTTCGAAAGATATTCTTACCAGGGCAGGCTACAACTCATCTTAGCTCATAAGTTGAAAATTATATACATGATGAAAACTTCAACAAGAAGACCCAACGCCCTGACACTACCATGTATTGGAGCTCCCATAGAAATCATGGGATTGGAATCTTGATTCCCATCACCAAACTTTAGCTCAGATTCAAGATTTTGGTGAACTTTCATCACATTTTGCTGGCATTGTTTCACCCCTTTAAGCACAAAACTTGTTTGGTGATAGCAAAGATTGGGATTATCCCACGCCCCGAACCGTATTCCCATTTTGCTGTAAAACCAACTAGAGAATTGCAGCTCTCCTGTCAGATTATTACCATGAACATACATTGCACCTAAATTCGGCAAAGTTTCAAGATTTGAGGGGACTCCTCCTGTGAGATTGTTATCATCGAGCCCCAGAAACCTCAATCCTTTCAGGCAGGTGATCGAGTCCGGGATGCCACCTGTCAAGCTGGTATTAGACAGCTCCAATGCAGCAAGGCTCATCATGTTTTCCCATTGGAGAATCATGAGGCCGCCACCAATGGGGTTGTTTGAGAGGACTAATTCTTGCAACAAGTGCAGATTCTGTAGGGATTTGGTGAGTCCACCTGTGAATCTGTTGTTGCTGAGGTCTAAGAGTGTTAAGTTGCTCATATTTCCAAGATTTTCTGGGATTAGCCCTTGAAGTTTGTTGGAGCTTAAATCAAGCTTCAAGAGTGAGGTCAGCTCTCCAAAACTTAACGGCAAAGGGCCAGAGAGTGAGTTCCTACTCAAATCAAGAATCAGCAGCTTCTTTAGCCCTCCAAAGATGTCTGGGATTGGACCTACCAATGAATTTCCTGCTAGATTCAGCCGCTCTAACTTGGTCAAGTTGCTTATACATGGGTGTAATTCACCTGTCAATCCATTTTCAACCATTATTAATGACCTCAGATTCTTTAGCTCTCCAAAAGAAACCGGGATTTGGCCCGTTAGGCCGGGGTTTGATCGGAACTCTAGCGACTGCAGAGTTGCTGAAACAACTCTCCAACTTTGAGTAGGGATTGAGATGGGATGAGGGCGTGATGCAGTAAAGCAGTTGAAGAATGAGAGAGATTTCAGGTGGCCTAATGCAAACAAAAGGGGACTAAATTCGGCATCTTGAGCACAATTTAGGGAGTTTTCATGGACAGATCCAATGCTCAGCTCTGTTACATACCAGAATCCATCAAACAGATCGCATGAAACACCCTGTCATCAAACAATACCTTCAGTTTAGCAGATTTATTTCACAACTGAAAAGTGAAAAGAACTAGTGTCCTGGTTGGCAAAAATTAAAGAAAATCCATGCACTGGTTGGCATGAATAGAAACACAAGCTCTGCAGAACAGCTTTTGTTTAAGCTATTAAAAAGAAAAAAAAGAAATGGGCATAATGCCTAGAGTATTTGTTGTTTTCTACTGGTAATTCTCTATTTCTGGTTCTGCTTTTTTTCTAAAGCTGCTTGAAATACACTAGAAGGTGGATTTTCCTTTTCACTGCAAGAATCTTGCAAGCAAGAGAATAGAGAAACACTAGTCAAAATCATAACTCTTTTCTTTTTTAGTCTCATGATTTCACACACACACACACACACAATAAGTCACCTCAATAGGAGTCCATCCACAGGGATCAGGATAAAGATCTGAACCATTCCACCATTTGCCCACAAAAGTTTGAGCAGCAGAATACAGAGCATTTAGCTCTGCTCTCTTCATTGGAGCTGCCACAACCTCACCCTCTCCATTGCACCACACCTTCAATCTGAATATGCAGAGAATCAAGATGCAAAATCTCAAAGATTTGATCCTTCCCATGAGCAGAGAACAGTGTGTTATGAATCCTGAAAATAAAACAGGTCACTCTTCTTTTATATCTTCAGACACGAACTTCCAGTACAAACGTGGAATGAAAAATCACCAAGAATGTGGAGATGTCTGAGAAATTTGTTGTGAACAAAATTAATTGCGGGGATAAGGCTGTAAATGAACATGGAGGGTCAGAAATCAGAATGCACAAGTCTACGTTGAAAAAGGTTATTAAGCGCTTTTTCCAGCGCACAAAAAGAGAAAGGCGCCTAGTTGTAGATGCAACAATTATTAGATCATAACAACAGAAGCTGATGAAGAAATCTTCTGCAAATGGATTCTTTTTTCAAAAGGGAAAACTCTGATTCCCTGTAAAGAAGACTACAATATGATGCCTTAATGTCTGGGCTTCTTATCAATGTTAGAAGTTGTGGTGGTGGGGTCGAAGCGAAGGCATTTTATTTTCTTATTTAGTTTTTGGGTTACAAGAACACATGTCGTGTAATGTAACATTTAAATAATAGAATGGAAACAAATTACAATAGAAGATTAGGACGGGCAGTAGGGGAGGTGAGGGACCATTTTCATTTTGCATGGCAAATTGGAAATGGGCATGTAAATGAATGCAAGACAAAGGCAGCTTTTGTCTCTTAGTGGCATGTTCTGAATTTTTCTTACAATAGAATACAGATTGTTGTCATGGAATTAAAAACCGGGTGGTTCCTAGGAAAATTCATGCTCAAATTATGAAATTATATTATCAATGTATATAAGAGTATTATTAGTTAATGTTTTATATTCTATTTTGAGGAAATTAGTTTATCATATTCATATCTAACTCGTCAAAAGAGTAGCAACACTAGTATGCAGTCCTGGGAACCATGCATACGTAGCTAGCCGGTGATAGACTTTACTGGAATTCGATAATGCGAATTCTTAGAGGTGAACAATTATTTTGTATGAATAAACTTGATGCCCCACTCAAATGTAATAGCTAGTCGGATATTTGGCACCAACCCCTCTAAAAAATAAAAAGAAATACTATCGTTGCGTGGCTAAACCAAAAAGGGGACTAGTCGTAGAGATATATGCTGAAGTCAATAAGTTAATTGGAAAATTGAAAGAGAGAGTTTTTGTTGTCCTCAAAATAGTTGAGGTTTCAAAGGAATAGACCAATATGATCGGAAATAGTCCGAAATTATTTTATTCTCTTTTTACTTTCTTGTTTGACCACGAATAGCGATGATCAATGTTCCTATGTTTTGAGTCCATTGGTTTGAAAAGGCAACTTGTAATGGATGGTTGCTTACTGTTTAAGGTCCGGTTACAAGCTATTTTATTTAGAGATCGTCATCCTAAACATCATTAACTATCTTTAAATTTATAATATTATGGACGATTACCACATTTTAAAAAAATATATCAAATACTAATTTTTTTTCCCTCTCTAATTCATTTTATTTTTATTTTATCTTCCAATCCTTGTAATTTTATTTTGTCATTTAGTCAAAATATCAACTCTTTAAAGTGTCCGACAATATTTTTTAATTATATTTGAATTTAAAATATAAAACATTTTTATGTATTTTTGTTTTAAATTGAATAGAATTGTTATTAATACGTATTATATATAGAGGTTGGGTTGGTGTCACTGAAGAGATAGAAATTAAATTGAATCGCGGATTGTATAGAGAAAAATACATTTTATTAATAGATGGAATTGAGTTGTGTTATGTTGTGAATGTGGACCAAACAGAAATGTAGTGTACTTCTGTGAAAATTGAAGCTTAGGACCACCCTTAGATGATGAAAGGTCGTTTTCTGGGCTCGTCCCAATTTTGAACTTTTTTTTTCGATGTAAACTTTCCGCGGGAATTCTTTTCAATCAAATAGGAAACTGTCGGTCCCCTTTTATATATATAATATCGCAATACACACACACTGTTTAATAAATTCAGTACATTATACCCAAATGATTTTTCATAAACAATCTTTGATGTAATGATATACATTAGAAGAAAGTGTAACTCTTAATCACCATATCGTAAGAAAGGGGCGGATGAAGGGGTGCCTTAATTCATGGGACTAAAACTATATATTGCAACTTGTCTTTTTAATTCATCAATGCTAATATCCTATCCAGATTTCTTCAACATCGGATGACCATATATATTATCAGGTTTTTCCATATGCATGGGGATGAAATAGCAAATACAATTACGCTACATACACTCCCACATTTTACTGGTATCAGCATGCATTTTTCTGCACAATGCACCGGTGTAGACTATATCATATATATAATACAATAATTTAGTACAATTTCGCAGATAATAACATATTAATATCCTGCATTAATATAGACTATTTCGTTGAAGATATTGAAATATCATTTTAAATGAAAATATGAGAAAAAATAAAAATATTTATTTTTATCTATATAGATATCTTTCAAAATTCAAATTAAATATATTTTTTAAGAAATCATTAAAAGACCCGGTGTGAGATTAAAGTCCGTTGATATATTAATGGAAAATGGGACATATAAACCTGAGAGATGTCACAAATCGCATTTGAAATGCACTAAAGCCCAAATTGAGATTAGATACTTTTTTGTTTTTTCATTTTTTTTAAATGACATATGGGCATACTGTTTCTTACTTTTTTTTAGGCAAAACATAATGTTTCATTAAATTTAAGAGAATAGAAAGAATTTTAGTTCAATATATTACTTTCAAATTCTGAATTTAAATTGAAATATATTTCTTTTACAGCAAAACCAGCAGCATTATATATTCACGCAGATTTTGCATTTGCAGGCTAAGAAACAGAAAATCTTTAATCACACGACTAAATCATTACAATGAACATTTATCAATGCGGTTTTATGAATCACACTATTAATCTCACGAAACATATGAACAACGTAAAGAATTACATTGCCTTTTAACATATTGATAGTTTCAACCATATCTTCTGGGAGAAATGACAATGTTCTATCTGCATTCTTTATCTCCTTAACTGTATCCACTGAATCCATAAATACGATAACAGGTTCTTTATTCTCTTGCGAGCGCAATCCAATCCCATAAATTATCGCAATAATCTCGATTTCGAGAATACTAGACGAATTGAAATAGTTATAATAGTTTAAAAATTAACTTTGTTTTAATTACAGAACAACCATATCAGTTTTTTTTTTCTTTTTTTTTTTTGCCAAAATTAATTGTAGAGTTGAGAGAATCATTTTGTCATCAACGGAAGGTAGGTTTCTCGACGAAGATTGTATAGTGTAGCTTTCTAGATCAACTCCATGGTTTGCATTTTCTTCTGTTGGCCCCCTCCGGCCTCATTCTCAAATCTCAATTCCATCAGATTCTCCGAAATTTCTTAGTCTTAATTAATGATTAAAATTGTTTACTGGAGAAAAAGGCGTAAAATCCTCACACATGTGTTCCCCAGTATCATCAATTTCGTTTTGTTTGTCCTCAAAATCCCCTTTCATATCCCATAATCGTTTCAATTTCATTTTCCATGGCAGCGCATTATCCATTAGAAATCCTAGGCACCTTTCGCTGTCAGCTTCTATTGCTGAGAAAAATCGGACTCTTGAATTTTCTTGGGACAAAGTTAGTCCTGAAAACTACAATGGTTGGGACATTGCGGAACCTTCTCCCAAACTAGTTGAAACGAAAGGTGACTGGTTCATTCTTTTAGATCATGTTTAATCCTGAATTTGGGCAATTTTTAGTCAGTTATGTAATGTGTTAATAATATAGGTTGGAGGACATTTGCTGTAGTTGGTGTTGGAGCTTCAGTTGCAGTTGTTCTTGGTTTGCTTGCCCATTTTTCGTTCTCTGGCAAAGGTTGAGTTTTTCTTTCAATAATGTTCCCGTATTGTTGGATTGATTTTGATTACAAGTGAGGTGATGAGGTGTTTACTGAGTTTTGAGCATTTGAAGTGCCAGGTATATTTGGATTGTTAGTTTGATATTTGATTTGTTGCATCAGGTTTTGGATTTAGGCTCAGAAGTCGATTTAATGTTGGGTTTTCGGTGCCTTCTTTTACTTCTATGAACGACTTTGGAATTGAAGAAGTTCATAATGATGATTTGCCATTGGCAGAACCTCGGATGCCAGAGGAAACATTGGTTGATGTAACTGATGCCTCTGCGGTGACAGGTGATTTTATGATACTATTTGGGAGTTGATTCTCTATTTTGTTTTTCTACTGCAGTTAAAAAAAGTCTTATGAACTTCGAAGGATCAACT
Source organism: Ocimum tenuiflorum (assembly GCA_001278415.1). Lineage (NCBI taxonomy): Eukaryota > Viridiplantae > Streptophyta > Magnoliopsida > Lamiales > Lamiaceae > Ocimum > Ocimum tenuiflorum. The sequence continues at coordinate 8,235 of AYJT01054397.1, read as the reverse complement.
TTAGTTTCTTGAACAGAAAAATATCTTCATGAATTTGGATTTACATTAACATTATAGAACTCTCATCTGAGACATGTATGATAATTGATAAATGATCTCCATTTGAAGGGGGTTCTACCTTCTATTAACTTTCCACATCTAGTATTGAGCTACATCCACTCTTGACTCCTTAAATTGATAAGCTTGAATACTTTTCAGAGCAAAAGCGCGAGCGCATTATTGTTCCATTTTCTGTGGATGTTTCTCAGCAAGAAGCCATCTCAGCACTGAAGGAACTCAAGGTGACACTTTAGTCTTTGGTGGAACTGACATGATAAAATTTATAGTCTGCAGTATCTGTTGTGGTTTTCTTTTCCTTCCCCTTTCTGTATCCATTTGCTAGTTGATGAGTTGCTACGTTGTCTAGCACATTAGTTGTCTAAGTTAGCGAATGACAGTATTTCTGTGATACTTGGCTGTAGAGGCTTTGGACATTGGTTACAGTTTTTGAATCTTATATATATGTGCATTAACTACTTTCGTTCAGGTGATTATCTATGCGATATCGACTTCAATGTTGTGTTGAGTGGCTCCGTCTTTTTAAATTTTTCAAAGGGATATATTTTGGACACCCTTTATTGCCTTCAGAAGGCCGTATGACAATAAAGAAATGTTATTTATATCTCTAATGCGTAGAAGAGGGTACTTCTCATGACTATCAAGGGTGATTCTTGCTCCCAGATCTGCTGTCTTGTTTTCTGAAATTATTCAATGTCAAATGATTGCCTACAGATTTTCTCATGCATCTGAAAGAATGAGATTTAGCCTCATGGCCCTCATCTGTCTAGAATATTTCCAATTGTGGGGATTCATTTTTTTACATTTGTGAGGTTATGTGTGGTTGATTTAGTATGCTGAAGCTTAGGAATAGAAACAATATTCGTACCTATTGTTGGCATTCTTTTCTATCATTCATGAAAAATTATCACGAGTCAATTAGAACTGCTGCTTCCGTTGAATTTCAAGATGAGCTGTTGAAGGTTTAATCACATTAAATGCTCGAAACAAATATTTATGTACCACATTTAAATTCTCCTGGAGAATTAGATGAATACATGCTTTTCTTCACAGCTGACTCCAGTGTTTATTCGTAGTAATTTTTTCCGGCCTTTGCCATATTAGCTTTCACACATCTTTGTTAAGATTCTAGTTCTCTGTGTGCTTCTTACTCTTCCAATCATGTTGTAAGATAATCGAAGATGATGTCAGAGCAGATGAATTATGTACTAGACGGGAATATGCACGATGGTTAGTGCGAGCAAATTCACAGCTGGAGAGGTAGTGGTAAACTCATCTTCTAAAATTAATTTGAATGCTATCGATTAATATTTATACCAGTTTTTTATTCGATTTCAGGAGTAGGAAGCATCGGTTAAATCCCTTTGCTGCACTTTGTGGATCTAGAATTGCTGCATTTGATGATGTGGCAGTTGAAGACCCTGATTTTGAACAGATTCAAAGTAAGGTTTAGCTGAGTTATCAAATGATTGTTCTGGGAATGCTTTTGTAAGAAAATTGTTTGGGTTGTGTGTGAAACATGCATTTAGCTCTCGCTGAAGCTGGTATTATTAGAAGCAAACTCTCTGAAGGAGACAAAGAATTTATGAATTTTTCGCCAGAAAGGTACCTCAAAAGACTCAAACATGTTTAACCCTCTCCATACCAAGCATAATTGCTGTTGTAACCAATAGAATATAATTTGATGTGTAGGTTCGTATCACGCCAGGATCTGGTTACTTGGAAAGCAAAGATAGAGTATAATGTCTGGCCCGGAACCGATAAAGAGTTATGAAGAATTCTTCCTGGTTACCTCGATCCTTTTCTCACATAAACTGTGATGCCAATATCAAATTGATACCTGGTAGTTTGATTCTCTAAAAACCTGATTTTCTTGCAGTTCAGATGGCTAGGAGGAACATTGGTTTTCTAGATGTGAAGGAGATCTCTTCAGATGCATTGTTAGAACTTATTGTGGACTATCGAGCAGATAGAAAGAGCATTACCAGAGGAGTTTTTGGTTATTCCTATTCTCTCTTTCTCCGTTTTTATTTTTTTTCTTCTTATCTCGTCTCTTCGTGGTTGGTTCCTCTCCCATTTCCTTCTTCGATTTAATACCACACAAGTATGTTGCTATCCTTGAGATAGAGAAGAATAACAAAACAACAAATACTACCGTGTTTGTTAAGATCACAGAAATAATATCTCATCCCTGCTCGTTTTAAGTCATGTTTAGGTATATAATAGAAGAATGATGCTTGTTAGTTGGATATTTGACATGTTATGTTATGTATAGTTGTGGCTAGTTTGATACGACTGAAGTATATTCTCCACAGGACAGAGCAGGCGACTCCAACCAAATAAACCATGCACAAAGGCTCAGGCTGCAGTTGCACTGGCCTGTGGAAGAGTGACAGAATTCATGCAGGCAGAAATATCGAGACTTGAAGCTGAGAGAGTTTCGGGAGAAAATGAATTAAGAGAAGTGATGTCTGAAATTCTAGGGAGAGGTGACATAAAACAATATTGGGAGAGAGCGATGGAGGAAGAAAGAAGCCGTGGCTTGGAAGTGGACATGGATTGTCGTTCAGCTATCATGGCTTTGGAACAGGAGAAGGCTGTTCAAGAGATCGGTTCAACTGAATTGGTAAAGCAGAAGGCAGCTTTGGAATCCCAGGAACAGTTGCTCTCTAGTCTGAAAGCAGAAGTCACGGAAATGTCTGAACAACTCTCTCTTGAAAAGAACAAGTATACCGATGAGCTGCATAGAATAGAGGACACACAACGTGATCTCAAGGCGAAGTATGAAGGACTGCTTGATGCAAAGTCCATCTTAGAAACCGAAATAGAAGCTCTGCGTATATTAAGGTAATAATTTATGTGTTTTTTCTGCAGTTAGTTTCTAGTGTTAATTTCTTTTGATGGTAGCTCCAACTTACATAAAAATTTGAAATGTTAACTATTCATCTGATTATATAAATTAGAATTAGTGCCATATGAAGGTCAAACAACTAATTAGTGCTTATATTGTGAAGCTTTTGAATGAGTTTTGAAGCTGTTTGTGCAGATCTTGGGTTGAGGACGAGGCAAGGAAAAGCCAAGCACGTGCAAAGGTCCTTGAGGAAGCTCGGCGAAGGTGGAAATGGGACAACTAATCCTCCGTAGAGTCATTCCTAAAGCTTTTGTAAGAAGCACATCGATGAACTTTTTCGACAGAGCCATTCTATTGGATCCATAACGTTTGTTTTGAGGGTAAGAAATTGATGTTTATTCAACCCAATCAAGATAACAATCATTTTTATACCCTCGACTTTGTATTGTTATATAGAGAGCAATTTGTGACCTATCTGTGAGAATTAATATATATAGCTTGAACTTGCAAGTGAAAATATAATGACTATACTATATTTATTGGCATGCATGCCTCCGGATTTGAGCCGCTGTGTTCCTATTATACCTCAAAATCAATGTATACATTGAAAATAGTAAGAATGTGCAGTGTCTACTACCGCATTGTAATCACAAGTGTGCTGTCAACAAATTTGGCACCTCCTACCTTCCCCTGAATTTGTGAAGGAAGACGAATCACACGCCTCTGATCACCTGCTTCCACCAGCAACTCTGATCCACCTCTAAACTGCAATTTCCAACCCCATATCAAACTTTCTTCTAATAGCACTTGTTAATTATTTCATCGTCTGAAATAACAATACTACAAAGTGCATTCAATCATTTATGTCAATTCTAGCTTTTCTACCACTAGCATGTATAAAATGACACCAGGGTTTAGCTTTTCTACCAACTAAAAAAAGTTCTACTTTTTCTTGTTTTTTTGGTTACTGCTTAATAGAGAATGATATAGATAATATCCGATTTTTTTCTTTCACCTCAGCTAAAAAATTATATGATTGGCAAAAGTAAAAAGAACATACTTGGTATAGCTTGATCTCCGACTTGTCAAAACCTGGCATAAATAGCTTCACAGATTTATTGGACACATCGAACATCACTGAAGATAAGCTCTCCTTGGTAGTCTCTGAAAGGAGATCTCTGGCACATTTACTATGATTGCTCGCCATGATCTCATTCCATCGGAGGTTAGTGTCGAATTTGAGATGTGGAATGAAAGCAGAAGACAATGGTGCAAAGCTGGTCTTGACAGTTTCAGCTAATGCTGTAGCAGAATCAGCAGCGGGTACGCCCAATACACCAGATATTTGTGCACCAGCTTGAATTGCACAACCCCAGTAACGCAATGCACAATTTACTGATATAGGATTATCAGGGTTCATCACAAGATAGCACCCAAATTTATGAGGGTCGGCAAAGACAGAAGATCCATTCTGTAGAAAAAGAACAAGATCAAATTGTATCCGAAAAATCTACCAAAGCCTAAGAGATTATACCTAGAAACTATATTTACCTCCAACACTCTTTCTAGGTAATCCCATAGCTCTGAACTCGTTCTCCCATTTAGATTGGAAGCATTGCCACTCAGACTCAGGGCATCGTCAATGAGTCTTAAGAGTGATGGACCGGCTACCCTCCCTAGATCAGTCTTCTCAGCCAGCATCCTCGTGTACTTCAAATATAATCTTAGCATAACAACATATGATTTAAGGAAGTGAAGTAAAACAAGGGTGACAGGGAGAAAGATTATCAGTTAACTGACTAACTTAGCTTTACTGGCAGCCCCGATCATACGTATAGTTTCTTCGGTGCTTATACCATCATAAACTACTATGTCAAACTTTGTTTTCCCATTTTTCCTCTGTGACATGAAGAATCCCACAAGTCGTTCGAGTTCCAAAGAAGAAAATATAGAGTCCATACCAGGAAGTACACCGAGCTCTTCACCAACCACCTACAAGAACAGAGATATGCGTTTTGCAATGATTATTATTCATGTACAACAACAGGCAATTACACAAGCCGCTACATACCTACCCCTTCAAGAATACCTTGTGTCATATTAAGCTGTGCATCAGCCTGCTTGAGCTTCTTAAGGGGTCCGAGAATCATCTGCACTAACAACATTTCTGATTAGACAACCAAAACAGCTGATCTGGATATGCAAAAATGGAGCAGCTGAGTTATGGAAAAGAAAAATGCACCTTGGTTGTTTGAAGTCTAACAGCTGACAAATTGTCGCTGCAATCAACAGGTGATGATCCAATTTTAGATTTGAGAAGGTACTCCGCTGTGGGATCTTGAGAATGTATCACTAGACATGTTTTCAGGCCCAACATTGCATAATGCTGAATTAAAAAACCAACGGTAATGATTAAATTCGCACATTCATTGATACGTAAGTTAATCCATTACCTTTGGCATATAAAATATAGTAACTGGAGTAATACAGTGTGATTTCAGCGTCAAATGGGAAAAATACAGGATTACAATATTAATACATGTTATAATTTTATCGAATAATTAACTTGTAAAGGCACACTAAATTCGAATAGCCATAAAAGTTAAACTCATAAGACAAATTGAGCACCCCAAATAACAAGATTACAGATAAAAATGCAGGTGAGCGTGAGTTTATATATACCTGAGCTGCAAAAACGGCACCTGCGGTTTTGCCGGAACCGCCCTTACCCAAGAAAGTAACCAACTTGGCGGGCTTAACATCAACGGCATTGGTGACAGTGAGAATTAGAGGCCGGCTGTTGTTTGCTTTTCTTCTTCCTCTTCTTATCTGAGCTGTTTTCACCCGAGAATCGTGGCGAAAATCTAGAAGGGAAATGAATGATCGAGGAAGAAGCGGCGAAGAGCAGGATGCCATTGATTGACGGATTGCAGATTTCTCCTCTATGAGATCGAAGATTTTAGAGGGTGAGAAATGCGAATTGGAAAAGCCGGTAGGATTTACAAATTAGGCCATTAACTTGCAGGAAATGCGTTTTGCCCCGCTTCTTCTTTTTTCCTTTTCTTTTTCTTTAGAAAAAAGAGTAACTAACACTGTACGTCTGCACCCGTGGGCTGTGCTCTCTTCCGTGTCTGAAAAGCGGTGAAAAGTTGTTTCTCTACATTATTTTAAATTGAAGAGGCGTAAAAAATAAAAATAAAATTTAAATTTATTTTTGAAGATACTCAATTTTTAAAAAAAATAAAATATAGTCTTTCTTAAAAAAAAAACACATCAAATAGGCCCGTAGTGTCTTTGCGTGACCCTATAAATATATCTACAATCTCAACATAAGTGAACATAAACAAAATTCAAAATGTTTATTTTCCATTTTAAAATTAGCGTAACATGGGGAATAATAGAATACAACTTAAAAATATTGTCGTATCGTTACATTTCCATAACATGTTGAACGCATCAACAAGTTATACCATACAACATTGTTTAATTAGTTCCACCAAATATGACGTATTAGCATAATATATGAAATTACTAATAAAATAATTGAACTGATTCATTGTTAGCATGGAAGGGTTAGTAAACATGAGAACTAATTGCTTCTCGGCGTTAGCCTATCAACTTGCTTTTTAGTTCAATATTATTTATTCCTTTGCTTGATTTATGTTTATATAGGGAGCCATAATGTATTAAGCAAAACAACAATGAAAATTTAAGCTAATTAGTAATTTATAAATTAACATATAAGATTTACATAATATACTGAAATCATTTATTATAATCTATACCATATAACATTACTCAATTAGTTCGATCAAATATAATATATAGTAAAACATAAAATACTATAAAAGAAAATTAATGCACAGTTCAAACATTTTGTTGAGACCCACCTTTATAAAAACTAAAATTATAATTAAGTGATATTTTTAGGAAAAATAATACTTGATTGAATATAAAGGAGGAATGACTCCAACACCCTTTTAGCCATTTTCCTATTTACATGGTGTGGATTTGCTAAGTTCTTGGGTGATATATTCCAAGACATAATTTGCACTTTTCACAAACATGCCGGTCAAAAGTTTGTGAAACATATCACAATGTGCATTAAGGGCATCCATTGTAGCTCTTTCTCAATTCTTCTTCACATTTGTGCCACATCAACATCTTCCTCACTTCAATTTTTCCCCCACTATAATTCTATCCCATTTTTAACTATTCATGGGTCCCACATTTCATAACCACTATATATATATATATATTTCTTATTTTTATTTTATAATTACATAAAATTAAAATATAATGAATAATTGTATTAAACTAATTAATTAATTTAAACTTTAAAATTCACATTTAAAATGTAATTAAAATTTAAATTTTTTAAGATCAAATTTTAAAGTTTTAAATTTTAAAATTAAAAATTTAAATTTATGAAAAGTTTAATAAAGAAATAAAATGAAATAAAAAATAAATGAACAAAAGTAAAAGAAAATAAAAGAAATATTAGAAAAGAAAAAACAAAATACAAATCAAAATTAAAAATAAAAACAAAAACAAAAAAGGCGCCGAAAATGCTCGGCCATTCTCGGACGTGGAGAGTGTATCACACGCACGCGTCATGTGGCTGCTGAGCACAAGTGTCGTCCACAGCGCGTGTCCAACGAGTGGCCCGTAGAGCCCACATCCCTGTCTCTACCAAGCAAGAGGTCCATCTCTCCTCTGCACGATCGGATGATCAATGTCGCCCAGTTTTTGTAGCTCGCTAAGGAACGAGTCGAGCTTGGACTGAGCTTGAGCCTCCATGAGCTCCTCGGATGGCTGACTCCATCTGTTGATGTCAATGTTTTCAAAGTCGTGTGGTAGAAGGGGCAAACACTAGTTGGTAATGCGCTGGCAGCTGTGGAACTCAGAGGGGTGTCCTGACTAGGGAATGAGGATGAGATTGTGTTGAGTTGGAATGATGGAGAAGGCATCAGGCCTGAGGTCCCATGGGTGATGAGCCGGTTGGGTGACAACAGGTTCTTCTTCATGAAATATGTCAACTAGGGAGTCCGATTGTGTTCCTTCACTGCTTGACAGCAGCAACTTCCTCTGGGTTTTCTTAGAAGCAGCTGGCTCCGTCATGACTGCTGCTGACACTTTCTTCTGTGTCCTGGCAGCTGAACGTGTTGCCCTGGAAGTGGGGCTAACAGATGGTTTGGGAGTGGAAGAACTATTACCACTCCCTCTCCTCTCACCAAGGAGAATCTCCTCTAGCTCTTTGAACTTGGCCTCCTCAGCTGCCTTGCGTACATCTGTGGCAACTACCTTTTCCTGCGAGCTGGTGGGAG
>AYJT01054385.1:0-12471 GCA_001278415.1 Ocimum tenuiflorum | reverse complement strand
TATAACATAAGAAACCTTAATTTTCTAAAAACTTAGTAAGCAGTTATAATCTTAATGATCAACTTATTGCATCTATTTTTTCTCCAAATTCAGATTTGTACCATATATTTATCTGGAACCTGAATTGCTATTTAGGGGAACTAGAACCTTGATTTGTTAGTTCGTAGTGAAATCCTTCGTTTTTCTTCCCACCTCACTGAGGGGAAAAGACACTTGATTTATGGTTTTCTAGACTACTACAACATAGAGATAAAAGGGATTGTTACAAGCTAAAAAAATAATGCAATTCTGTGCCTAGACAGAATACATCAAATATATGATATATGTTGCTTCAAATCTCAGCACCTGATTTTTAAAATACAATAAGTTTGAATATTTGTTTGAAGAAAAGAAGTTGCACATACTGTTTGAAACTCTTCCTACCAATGATGTTTTACTATTCATATTCTCGCAATCCCTTCATACACACATTCATTTTCTTCTTAATAAAAGTTGTCTTATCATATCCAGGTCGATATTTGGGCTATATTTCAGAAAGCAGATAAGAACAACTCTGGGACACTAACTGTCAAGGAATTTGAAGATGTGCTCGATGATATATGCGAAAGATACCCCCAAGTGGAACTCTATTTGAAAAATACACAGATGAGCAATGTCGTCAATATTTTGAAGATACGGCAACCAAGGCTCGAATCGACGACGTTGCTGGGAGCAGCGCCGGCGCCTGCGGGAGCGGCGGTGGAAGCGGCATCAGCATCAGTGGGAACGGCGGCGGGAGCGTCGGCGGTATCTTAGTGATGATGGTGAAGATGTGATGAAAAGGGGTTGGGTTTGGGAGGAAAGGGGAGGGAGGTATAGTGTTTAGAATATTAGGGTAGAAATTAGGGTTAGAATTTTAGATATTAGAATTATAATATTTTGTATTTTGTATTTCTTAGCAGGTTATTATCGGATATCCAAATCCGATCCGAATCTGATTCGAATTTTCATGTTTTTATCAGATTGATTCGTTAATGATCCATATCCGATAAACCTAAATCTATATTCGTAATTATCGTGCGGATTCATGTCGAGTTATCGGATCATGTCAATAATTGCACTCCTTAGTCACACCATGCACACACAATTCTATTCACTCACATGCTGTTGTTTCACTCCGATCACCTTCTCTGTGAGAAGCTCTGTAATTTTCATCTAATTTCTATATAAAATACTAGAAAGTCCATTCTGGGGGACTATAAACCTTCTTGGAAGTCTTGGTGTCCAATTTACTTTTCCGCTTAGAGTCCCGATCATTCAAGTGATCAAAATCAAACCTCAACAAATTAACGTCCACCGTGGGGCTCTGGGCGCTGAAAGGATTTGGGACACTACTCTTGGCATCACATCTTATGTCTCATCACCGAAATCATATGGCAACAAATAACTCACTAGTGGATTTGGAAATTTTGAATCAGGAGATGCCAGATCTGCCTGATCGTTCCACCAGCAGCACGCCCATCGTGCAGACTGCCCCTCTTGATACCGTCGACGAGGAAGATATGGAGGAAGTACTAATTGACCTAGTTGATATAATTAGAAAAACATTTATCGGAGCCAACCTGCTTCCGCTGCTCCGATCTGAGCTGGTCGACTTTCTCACAGCAGAGTGTAACACATTCGCATGGGCCCACGAAGATATGACCTAGATTGATCCAAGCATCACCACCCATAAGCTCAAAGTTGATCCCAGATTCCCACCTATCAAGCAAAAGCATCATCATTTCTTGCAGAGAAAAACCAGGCCATCGATGAGAATATCGAGAAGCAATAAAAAATCAAAGAAATTCGAGAGGTTAAATATCCCGAATGGCTCTCGAATGTAGTAGTGGTAAATAAGAAAAATGGGAAGAACCGTGTATGATTGGATTATACGAATTTGAAAAAAGCGTGCCCAAAAGATCTTTTCCTTCTACCACGCATCGATGGACTCGTCAATGCCACCTCAGGGCATGGTTTGATGTCTTTTATGGATGCCTTTTTGGGGTATAATTAGATCATAGTGATGAGGCTGATCAGGAAAAAATCGCTTTCATGACCTACGGAGAAATATATTGCTATCGAGTCATGCCTTCAGGGCTGAAGAATGCAGGTTCCACCTATCAGCGGTTCGTTAACAAAATGCTCGAGAAGCAAATTGGGAAGACCATGGAGGTCTATATGGATGATATGCTGGTAAAGTCTGTCAAACCAGTGAATCACCTTGCCCACCTGAAAGAAATGTTCGTGATATTGAACTAGTAGAACATGAAACTTAACCCCGCGAAGTGCGTTTTTGAAGTCACTTCCGGTAATTTCTTGGGATACCTCGTAACCTAGAGGCTGATCCTGCGCAGATTAGGGCTATCCAGATCCTTCGGGCACCCATCAACGCCAAGAAAGTTCGACGCCTGATAGGTAAACTCGCTGTGCTCGGAGAAAACTCAACCCTTCTTTGAGGTCCTCAAGAAAGCTGACAAGTTCGAACGGATAGAGGCTTCTGACTCCTCATAGAAGTTAAAATGGTATCTGGCGAATCCACCTCTGATGTCTAAGCCAGGAGCTGGGAAAACCCTGCTGTTTTATCTGGCTGTCTCCGAGTTTGCTATCAGGGGGGTTCTAGTTCGAGAATAAGCGGGAAGGCAGTACCCAGTGTATTATGTGAGTAAAATGCTGGCAGGGGCATAGAAAAGATACACAACACTTGAGAAGCTCGTACTTGCTTTGGTTAATGCATTGAGAAAGCTCAAGACATACTTCGAGGCGCACCCAATTAAAGTCGATGTTCCTGCTTCGATCACTGTTAGCAAAGCCAGATCTCACTGAAATGGGCAGTGGAATTGGGAGGATTCAGGCTTGAGCATGAGCCTTGTACCGCAATCAAGTCGCAAATGTTGGCGGACTTTTTGGCAGACTTCTCAACAAGTCTCCACCTTGAAGCCGAGCAAGAGTTGCTCAGTATGACCACGGAGGAGGAACCTTCTTAGTCATTGTTCATAGATAGGGCTAGCAATCAGGCTGCCAGTGGCGCTCGTCTTGTACTCATCTCACCAAGAGGGGTAACGATTGAATGGGCAATGCAGTTCTCTTTCTCCGCAAATGATAATGAATCCGAGTACGAAGCATTGATCCACAGGCTCCGCCTAGCCCGAGAATTTAATATCTCATGTCTGTTGGTTCGAAGTGACTCCTTATTCATGGTAAATTAGTTGTTCGGAGAATTCCAAGTCAAAGATCGAGATAAAAAAGTTTGAGAGTGTAGAAATAGAGCACATCCTGCGAGAGATGACCGCATATGTAGACTCATTAGCCAACCTCGCAGCCAGCTCCAAAGTTTGAGAAGTTTGAACTGTTCCGATGTTGGTAGTCCAGTGGCCAGCAACAGTAACTGAGGAATTAGAAAAAAGTGTTGCGTTAGTTTCAACAAAGCAACGCGACTCGCAGACAAAAGTCATCGAATACTTGGAGAACGAAAGAATGCCCATGCATCGAATTGAGACCCTAAAGTTTCAGAGAAGGGTCGCTCGATTCACTTTGATCAATAGAGAATTGTGTAGACGGTCCTTCTCAGGACCTCTGTTAAGCCAAGCGCATGGGCTCAAGATTTTGGAGGATTTACATGCAAGGTTATGTGGTAGCCATTCTAGGGCTCGAAGCCTGATGCATCGAGTTCATACAGCAGGGTTCTTCTGGCCACCCTGAAGTCAGATTCGAAGAAAATTCCATTTCAACAGTTGGAGAGTGCAAACCATAGGAAGGTTGAACCATTTCACCCGAGCTATCTAGCCTGGCCCTTTGCTCGATGGGGAATGGACATAATGGGAAAATTGCCTAAGGTGTAGGCCAAAAGGGGTATGTACTAGTTGCCTCTGACTATTTCACTATGTGGTGGAGTCGAAGGCAATGTCCCGAATCACTGATATTAAGGTCATCAGCTTTTTATGGATGAATATCATCTGTCAGTTTGGAATACTCCAAGAAATCCACACCGATAACGGTACCCGGTTCAAATACTAGAATATGACATCCAATTAACCTTCTCAACCCCCAGAAACCTGGAGGCCAATGGAAAGGCAGAGTCCACCAATAAGTCTGTGATGGGGATCCTCAAGCGGAAACTTAATAAGCATAAGTCGAAGTGGGTGTCTGACTACCAGCCGTGCCGTGGTCTTATAGGACTACTCATCGAACTGGGACGGGGGAAACACCATTTGCTCTGGCATATGACACTGACCCGGTGGCATCGTGCGAACTCGCAGGAGGTAGCGCCCGAGTAGAATGCTTCAAACTTGAGCAGAATAAATAGTAGCTAGGGCTCAATCTCAATCTTCTGGACGAGGGCAGAGAGAAAGCCGAACAAAGGATGGTTATGTGACCGTTGCAAGTATCTCGGCATGTGGATGAGTCAGTTCGCATTCGTACGCTCGAAGTAATAGATTGGGTCCTTCGGAGAGTCTTCCCAAGTACTCAGGAGACAAACTCTGGAAAGTTGGGTGCAACTTAGGAGGGGCCTTATTGGATTAGTGCGACCTTAAGCAACATAGCCTACACTCTAATGACACCCGAAGGAAGTCCAGTTTCATATTCGTGGAACATTAAACATCTGAAGAAATATTATTTCTAATTCTTGATTGTATTTATTACACAAAGTATATGAGAAATATGATTCCCACTTCAATTAATTTTTTTTTAAATTTATTGTAAGGGGGGAGTGGAGTGTGCACCATTCAAGGATACACGCTCGAAGATGATGTCAAAACTAACCAAGGCATTAATCTTGAAGGAGTGCAATGGTTCAAGTTAGTTTTCCAGACTCATTATACTGCAATCCTCACGACATCAGCACGATTACGATGAATAAATAACAATAAAGCGCGAAAAAAAGAAACACACACTCATGCATATGAACATTGCAGTGCATTAAAAACTAAAAGTGATTATACAAACCAAAAATTTAATAATACAAAGTTTTCATAATTATAAATAATGGACAAAAGAGCAGAGGGAGGATCTTCGGCTACAGGGGCCTCGAGGGGGTCCTTGGGGAACTTGGCCGGGATGTCAGGGGTGTCTTCTTCATCAATATTGTCAAGGGCGTCTGGTTCGCAGAGGAATTCGACATCATATTCTGGGCGCTCCTTTTTTTTATTTTCTTGCACATTGCCTCCACGAAGGCATCTCGTAGCTAGGAATTGACCTCTTCTCTGGCAGCAGAGCATAAGATGGCCAACAGATCAATCCCAATGCCCCTTCTAGCATCATCTAGGGCCTTGGTAGTCTTGGTCAGCTCATCCTCAGGCTCTAAGACTTGAGCCCCAGAGGAAGTAGCCTTCTCCTTGGCAGCCTTCAAAGCCACCTGCAATCTCTCCAATTTGGCCTCGGACTACCTTTAGCAATTTCGGCCTCGTTCACAGCTACCACGAGAGAGGCCCTTTCATTCTCGGGCTTCTCCTTCATGGCTCGCTCAACCTCGAGCTCGGCCTTCAAGCTTGAGATGGCCTCCGAGTTCCAGGCAGCTGCTTCGGGATAACCCATCGCCTGCGAATAAGTGGAGCAATCAATAGCAACATAAGAAGAGTAAAAAAGGAAAGTACGGGCGTCTTACCTTTTTCGTGGCCCGGAGTGCCTTCTGGACTCTGACCTCTCCCATCTCCCCCAGGGTAACCGCATCCATTTTTGCCTCCAGCGAGAGGCTCCTCCGCTCACCCCTTCCCCTTTGGGGACCTCTTCCTCTTCGAGCCCTTTTCCCCCAAAGAGGATATGGTCACTATCGTCGGGTCTGCACCCAATGGAGCAAGGGGGTCACCCTTCGAGGGGGGGATGCCCCCTTTAAACATAGAACCAGCTTGTCCCTCCCCTTCGGAGAGGAAGCAATAGAGAAGCCAGGCACATCCTTCCTGTCTTAAGCCCTTTGCACAACCTTTTTCAAAACACTTTTCTGGATCTTCTCCATTCCGGAAGTCACTTACTACTCTCTCGCCAACGTTGACTTTGACTCCTCCGACTAAGGCCCCGACTCTCACACACCCTCCTCCTCGGTACTGATACTTCCCTCGTCTTCTCCTTCTCTCTCCTACTCAACTGTGAGAGGGTCTGCCTCTCCTGCCTCTTCTGAGAGACCCCTCCACAAATGGACATCCGAAATGACCACGTAGAAGAGGGAAAGACTTTCCCCTTCCAGTAAAAACCCCCCAGATTCCTTGATTTGGGCTGCTCTCTCCTCCTCCTCCTCCTCCAGAGAAAGAGCATGGTATTCAAAACCTGCAGCCAAAGCAACAAGGCAACATTATAACAAACACACAACATAAGAAAACTTAAAAACACTCTAAAGGCAAAGAATAGGAGCCTTACGACCGATGTCAGTAAAATGTAGGTGCAAGGCAGGCACCGAGTGGGGGTCCTAGGAAAAAGTAGGACTCATTCCACCTGCCGAAGTTTGTGGGAAGTTTTTTATAATGGGGGTGGGGCCATCGTTCCAACTAGTTAGGCAGTAGTAAGTTTCATTCCTAACTACGTTGAGGCGGTAAAAGTACCTCCACTCGTCGAGTATGGGCTAAACCAAACCCTCAAAGCAGAACAAAACTAAAAACCTTAAGGCGGTCATCGAGTTCGCCGGAGCCAATTGCATCAGAGCAATTTGGTAATATGCTAGATGTTTGGCAAAGAAAGGATGGACGGGTAGATGAATTCCAAATCTAAAAAGATAAGCCAGAAAGATGGCGTACCTTCCGGCAAGTCATAGCAACATTCGCCGCTTGGCTGGGGCCTGAAAAGCAAACAATCTAAAGTATTTTGTGAAACGACACCATTTTAGCGATGTAAGCAATTCGCGCAGGTACATTTAAAATTCTTACAAGTGTAAAACTCGAACTTCATACAAACTGTCTGGGTCTGGCTTCGAGACACTCAGGGCTAGATAACTCCTCGAGGTCTCGATTATATTTGCAGGCACTCGGGGCTAGCAATCCTCCCCCAATCGGATTTCTACCCGCTTAAAAGGCTCCACAAAATTTATTCAAAGCCTCATATATCAGCGCACTCAAAGACTGGTGATATAATCTCGAGACGACGTGCCATGCCCGTCTATATAAACCTTCCAAGTGATTTCTAATTAATAACTCGAAGCCTCGAGATCTGGAATTATCTTCGATGCAGGATTCTTAATTACCGTCTCGAAGTCAACGCTTAAGGTCTACTTACTTGGGGCTCGCACCCCAATCAGGGTTCGATAACTCGTCAATCCCTATGTGATAATTTGAAATTCTACAATTATTGGCATTCTATGGAGTTTTTCGGATTATTATCTAGAATATTTATCTTCCTTCAACAAAAATGCTCGAAATGTCTTATCTCTCCAAAATACAACTCTACGTTGTCTATTAAAATACTCGGGGCTCCCGCCAAGAGACCCTTTATTATCTCCCAAGCTGGCTCGCATCCACTTGGTTGCACATTACTGCTATCTCTCGAGTCGGCCCCTTGATCAAAGTTGCGGTAACGCGCCAACCAACATCAATAACTGTTACCCCAAGGCACTACTAATCATACTAACTGCCAGGCCTCCGGGCTCCACCACATCGGGATGCCCATTCCCCCTTGCATAGCTGCTCTGTGTGATGCATGGGACGCCACAAGACCTCTGTCGCTTACCTTCGGCACCGACATGAAAAAAATACTTAGGCTTTGCACATAATATTCATATACCACCTCATGCGATGTCTGGAACGTCACATGAACTCTGTCTTCTAAGATTGTAGTGAAATGTAAAACACTCAGAGCCAAGTGGCATTTGTGTCTAAGCTCTGGGATTACCTATTCCCTGAATGGTAAACTGCTCAGACACAGCCACTTACGGCTCCCTTCAAAAACACCACGCCCCGATGCACAAGCCATAACTATCAACAGATATCCTGAAGTTTGCACACTCAAACACAACTATGCACATTCGAAGTGTCTCGGGCCTATAACTGGCCAAATGCTCGAACTCATATAACACCTCCGAGCAGGTATAAAATATTTTATCTCTTTTGTGAAATATCCCAACCTCCTTAACTCAGGGCTAGCCACCCCGGGAGAGGGATTGTTTTTCAAATCTTGATAGGAATCAAGAACCAGGAGCAGCAGCTCACGATCTAAACCTCACTTTGAAAACAGGTAGAACGTTGTTTGAACGCATATTTTTGTGCTAACTATATCTTTCATAGGTTTGTCTCCCTGAATTAATTAACTTAATTCACAAAGACACGGGGCTGTTGTTGAGGGCCAAAATATCCGTTCAATCTCAACTATTAATCACAAGGCCAGGATGCCCGCCTCGAAAGCATCACCTCGAACCCCGGCCAATCGGCAAAACTCTCGAAGCCTCTCACAGGCTCGAACGACCCTCTCGATGTATCTAGCATGAGCAACCCCATCTCGAAGGCTCCCTTAGGGTCCGCACTACGAGACTTGAAGCCTCTCTAAGCCCGACCTCGAGATTCCAGGAGTGTGCATCCCACATGCTGGAAGGGTTCAGAATTATTCCACCTGCTGACTTAGCATAGGGAAGAACACGTGATTCTAACTTCTTCCAAATGTATTAGCAGATCGACCCCTAGTTTATTTGTAAATAGGCCCCTTAGATAGGAATTATTTAGATTCTCTCAGTCTAACAGTATAAATAGTGCACTCACACCATGCAAACACAATTATGTTCACTCAGATTCTGCTGTATCACTCCGATCACCTTCTCCAACGAGAAGCTCTGTAATTTTCATTCAATTTCTCTATAAAATACTAGCAAGTCCATTCTAGGGACTATAAACCGCTTAGAGTCCTGATCATTCCAACGATTAAAATCGAACCTCAACACACATCCATGTTTTCATCAATATCCCTAGACATGTCCAGCTTAAATCTGAAAAACTTTTCCGTCAACATCATTCTTCCAGGCATAGATTTTTCAAGATACAATGTGTCAAGTCTATTCCATAAAGCTTTAGCAGATTTATGCATGCTTACCGTTAATACATGTATAAATTTAATATAGATTAGAAAAGCACAAAATAGCCTTAGTCTCTACTTGTATATATATGTAGTTTCCATTGTTAATAAAATATATGAAAATTCTCCCAAATATTTGAACATTGTATCAGAGCCAAATTAGGGTTTCAGTTTTTTGGTACTAGGGTTTAGAAAATTACCCACCCATTTCATTTTCGTGGCCTATTGGTCAACACGCTGGCACCTGGAAGGTTCGCCGGAGCCTAGCCGAGCCTGTATGTCACACGCGCCATTTGAAAATTTTCATGCAGATCGCGTTTGCTGCATGTGGCCGTACGTTAGTCGCCAAAAACTATTCAAGCCACCACTAGTGTGCTCACCACTAATTTCTCTACCTACTGGTGTGAGGTTTTGGTTTGGTTTCTTATCAATTTGGTGTTCGTCGTAGTTTCTTTAGGATTTTGTCTTGATTTTGTTCGGAAAATTGCATTTGGAGTTCTTTATGGTTGTTTGAGATGTCTGATTTCGATAGTAAAATAGTTGATGTGTTGCTGATAGTGGCAAAAATCACGGAAAAAAAATTGAGTTCGCCCAATTATTTGGATTGGCGTCGGACTATCGGTGTTTATTTGCTCAGTGATTCCATGGATACTTATATAACCGATGATTCTAACCTCAATTGGCTTCACGTGGATGCTAAGTTATTTCTATAGATTCGCAACTCTATCAGTAGCGAAGTTGTTGGGATGGTAACCCACTGTCGGACGGTTAAAACTCTACTGTCTTATCTAGACTTTTTGTATTCGAGGAAAGAGAATGTTTCTCGAATATATGATGTTTGTCAGGCCTTCTATAAACCATAGAAAGCGAACAAGTCGCTTACATAATATTTTATGGGATTCAAGAATATTTATGAAGAACTAAATGTGTTGCTTCCATTTATTGTCGATATCAAAGTCCAGCAAGCCCGTAACGAAAGAATGGTTGTTATGAGTTTTCTAGATGGTCTTCCACCAGGTTTTGAGACTACTAAGTCGTAAATTCTTTTAGAGAACCGAATTTCATCTTTGGATAAGGCTTTTAGTAGACGTCGAACTGAACGTGCAACCCATCTTTCGGTCTCCCAACATAATAGTGCCCTTATGAGTTATGCTCTTGTTCATCAATCTGGGAAGCAACAACACAAGAGTAGTGGATCTAAGGATACTCAGGGACCATGGGTAGCAAATACAGAGTGTCATTATTGTCACGAGATAGGACATATAAAACTAGATTGTCCAAAACTTCATCAAAGAAGAAGACCTCCAATTGCTTATTTGGCTAGTGGCAAGACTGCTAGTAGTTTTGTTACTATTCCTGCAAGTGAATATGCGCAGCTAAAGAAACAATCAACTCAATCTAGCTCTGTCGTTGTCATTGTTGAGTCAGTTAATCCTCATGCAAGCCTTGCTTCATCCTCTTCCAAATGGGTCATCGATTCAGGGGCTATAGATCATATGATAGATAACTTAGACATGTTCACTTTGTTTGTTCCTCATAAGGAGTCATGTCCAGTTACCCTTGCTAATGGTTCCAAATCTCGAGTTGTTAGCTCGGGAATGGTGCAACCTACTTCTTCTATCTCTTTACCTTCTGTTGTTTGTCTTCCTCAACTCTCCTTTAATCTAATTTTGTTAGTAAACTTATTCGTGATCTCAATTGTTGTGCCTCATGCTTTCCTAATTATTGCTTGTTTTAGGATCTTATGACGAAGTAGATTATTAGTAATGGGCATGAGTTGGATGGCTTATACATTCTTGATAAGCAAAACCTTATGCATGTAATGGAACCGTCACTCCCATGGAAGGGCATCAATGGTTGGGTCATCCATCTATGTCGTTGTTAAAGATCATGTGTCCCCAATTTTCTCAGTTGTCCAATTTAGATTGTGAGTCGTGTCAGTTTGCTAAACACTATCGTGTTAGTTTGAGTCCTCGAGTAAAGAAAAGAACTAGTGCTCATTTTGAGTTGATCTATTCTGATGTATGGGGTCCATGTCCCATTACATCCAAACCAGGTTTTTGTTGCTTTGTTACATTTGTTGATGATTACTCTCGTATGACTTGGCTTTATTTAATGAAAGCTCGTTCTAAATTATTTACCCATTTTTCTATTTTTTGTGCTGAAATTAAAACTTAATTTAATATGTCTATTAAAACTTTGAGAAATGATAATGATAAGAATAGCTATCAGACATATTTCATTATTATATGATGCACAATGGCATTCATAATCATACATCCTGTGTTGACACCCCATCTCAAAATGGTGTCGCTGAACGAAAAAATAAGCATCTTCTTGAAACTATTAGAGCTCTCTTGTTCGCTATGAAAGTACATAAAACTTTTTGGGTTGATGTTGTTTCTACTGCTTGTTTTCTTATAAACCGCATGCCATCATATGTTCTACGTATAATGTCTCCATTTCATGTCTTGTTTTTGTGTAGGTCTTTGTTTCCTATTTCTCCCAAAGTGTTTGGTTGTCCTTGCTTTGTTCAGGATGTTCGTCTTCATATCACAAAACTTGATCCCAAATCGTTGAAGTGTATATGTGTCACTGGGTTACTCTATGTTACAAAAGGGTATAGTGTTACTCGAGGTTACAAATAGGGTATATGTATTATTGTCCTAGTCTTGATAAGTATTTTGTATCCACAGATGTTACATTTTCAGATCACACACCTTACTTTTCAGTTTCTACTCCTTCTCCCACTGAGGGGGAGCATACAAATTTTTTCATATACTTCCGTTCTCCGGATCCGCCTTCTGTTCCTGGTCGACCTCTCATCATACAAACATACTCTAGGTGTTCACATGCAGGTCCTAGTGCATCTACGGATTTGGTGCATAATCCGATTGATTCGTGTCCTGATAAGCCAATAGCTTCACCGGCGGATCCTATTCCAAGTGACATCTTTCTATTGCTCTCCGTAAAGGTAAACATTCATGTACCTTTGACATTGCTTCTTTTGTCTCCAATCATCTTTCACCTCAAACTCGCGCTTTAGTTGCTTCTCTTGCTTCTGTTTCCATTCCTAAATCTTTTGTTGAGGCTTGGGCTCATCCTGGTTAATGTGCTACTATGTTGAGGAGATGAATGCTTTATATGATAATGGTACTTGGGTTTTGGTGGATCTTCCAGCTGATAAACAACGTATTGGGTGTGAGGGGGTGTTTGTTAGATTTTGGTATACGTAAAGCTAACTTTGTTTATGTTGTATACAAAATTAACTATTTCCATGCATTTCATATAACAACTAGTCTGTTTATTTTGAATAACTAGGATGGATCATGTATCGTGTAGGAGATCGCAGTATATTGCATGATTGATAACCCTATATGAGATGTAACTAGTAATCATAGCTGAGGCAACTTGAGGACGTGTCGCCGCTCAAGGCTGCAGTATATTCGAGAAATAGCTTATCTTGGTTGT
>AYJT01054377.1:0-10533 GCA_001278415.1 Ocimum tenuiflorum | reverse complement strand
CCCATTGCAAAAAGATTGAAGGTTTTGATGCTCAAATCGGACAGAGTAAAGTTGAATAAGGACTTGGATCTAGTGCACTTAATGACAACCCTTATGGTTTAAGTGCAGAAAACACGTGACTCCGAGCGAATTCTGCTTGAACTTTCTAATGGGGATCTCTTTTTCTTACCTCATTCGGAGCTCACACATATTGAAGGGCTGATGTCTCGTGAGAATTTGTGGATGCACACTGATGCGCAGCTACGAAAGATGTTGAGTGTGAGGGAAACTCAAAATTCAGTTCGGTGAAACCATGGTTTCAAGACCCAGAAGATGAAAATGCAAATGATGATAATGATGGGAATCACGGCCCAGGGGACGACACATACATACCCCTCCTTCACCACCTTGATTCCAATCTGCATATCATAAGGGAGGTGAGTCGTCCCATCGCTAAGAGTATGAGGAAGGAGTTCCGGAGGACATACACAAACTGGAGACTAATACTGGTTGGAATGTGTATAGCTGGTAATTGAGAATCGATGATGCATTTCTAGCATGGGCCTCTCGAATAATGGATTTAATGAATAGGAAGG
Organism: Ocimum tenuiflorum; assembly: GCA_001278415.1. NCBI lineage: Eukaryota > Viridiplantae > Streptophyta > Magnoliopsida > Lamiales > Lamiaceae > Ocimum > Ocimum tenuiflorum. Next base: position 9,958 of record AYJT01054377.1, on the reverse strand, counting down.
AGCTGGGTTACGTCAGAACAGATTTGGGGGACCTGAGGACCACATAGTTAGAGCATGGGCACCAACTGATGAGGCATGGTGAGATGCTGATGCAGCATGGGACACAGTTGGAGAGCCTCACAAAAGCAATGGAGGACACGTGTATCCGAGATTATCAGTTCTTGAACAGTTATGACTACTTTTCAAAGTATGTCCAAGATGAGCTGCAAATTCAAGAAATGCAACGGGCAACGCAGAAATCAGCGTGGAAGGTTGAAGCACAGTTTATGCAGAGGACAGATCAGTTCATAAATCACATTGAGTCCTCACCACAATAAGGAGGCCCATCCTTTTTTCACAATCAACCACTACCAGAAGAGTTGGGAGGAGAAGAAGTGGATCCCAGCACCCTACCTCCTAGATGGTTCTATGATTTTGGCATTTTCCATGCATATGATTGCGGTACCATCTCGATTTCCTTTTCTTTTAAACTTATTTCATCTTCCTTTGAATAAGTTTGGGGTGATATGCCAGGAAATTGGGACGAGTCTAGTCTTTGAGTCGAGTCAATTTTACTTGTATGTGCATTTTGAGATAATTGAAGTTTAAGATTGATGTATGGAAATTTGTTTGGGTTGACTTTATGTATGATTATTCGATGAAAAATGTTTGAGATGTTATGAGTTTGATTCGAATGTTGATGATGATTATCGAACTTTGTTATTTGAGCTCATAGGAATAGAACTTTTGAAGCTATGAGAAATTGATCCTTGTTGCATGTGATTTATGCAGCTGTTTGTTTTTTGAGTGTGCCAAGTTTGTGATGGTTGTGACATGATTTGCCTTGGTTCTATCTTGAGATGGATATATAGATTCACTCTAGGAAATGATATTAGGCACGTTCGTTGTTAACCCATATCCAAACAGTGGCCTTTAAAATTTTTTACCCTTGCTAGCCCCTTTGAACTATAGTAAGTGTTTTTTCTTGTGTTGAGAACTAAGGGTTTAGTCTAGGAGGACAAAAGTCAGTTAGTGGTTGAAATGGATCAGTTACCCCACTAAAAAAAAAGTTGTTGGATGAACGAAATTTGTAGTCATAACAGTTGAAAGGGTGAATAAAGTGTTTTAGCCACTTATAACCATAGAAAAAGTATTACTGTGGTAACAAGAGTGAATAAGTGAATAGAAGCGACGTAGTTATATGTTGACCTTTGTTGAAAATTTGGAAGTGGGTTTGAGTCATTTAGCCAAAAACACCCTACCTTTCACTATACGGCAACATTACAACCTTGTTAAGACCTGATTGATCTTAGAGTTGTATTTATTTTAAAACTGTGGAGAGCATGGATAAGAAGAAAATCTATGTTCCGTTTATTGCAATTCTCGATGCAGAGTGTAAACACGGTCCTTTCTCTTTGTTGAGTGTGGTGTGTGAATCTCTAAATTTCCCTGTGAGACAGATTCCGAAAGAGCTCAATTATCTTAGTAAGATGGTTTATTTGATGTTCGAGTTGAATGTCATTTTCGGAATGACTGTTTGGATTTAGAACATTATGATAATAGTTGAGTCATTTTAATCTTTTTATTCTTTGATCGAGGATGACTAAATCGTTCAAGTTTGGAGGGATGATAATCAGTCTTTTTCATGTGTTTTTATGTTGTTTTGTCATCATTGAAGTCCGATGTTGTGTCATTTTAGATCGATTATCATGTACTTGTGTTGGTTTTGTGTTTTGGGTCTGGTGTTTCTGTTTTGTAGCTTTTTCAGTGGAAAATAGAATGGTTTAGGCAATCCAAGTGGAAATGGAAAAAATTTGGCTAAGGATGAAAAATCCTCGGGTATACTGGACCGAGGAGTCACTAAACTCTCCCTGCAGTCGACCAAGATTACAAGAAAAACTCTTGGGTCTACTGTACCGAGCTGTCGGTCGACTCATTTCCATCCAAAAACTCACAGGTCGACTCGTGTCCTAGTCGCTCATAGGTTCCGAGACGTCGAGCAAGCAAGGAAGGAAATCTCTCAAGTCAATTGACTAACCCGTCAGTCGACTACTCTGAAAAATTCGACCTATTTCATGAAGAAAACTCTTAGGTCGATGGTATGCTCCTGTCGAGCACTGGAAAGAGTCCAGACCGAAGAGTCTATCGACTGCTCAGTGCAGTCGATCGACACCTGTAACGGCACTCGAGGAACCCGCAAGGATGAGGATTGATGTCAATCTCAGGGATTTGTCTGGTCGCGACAGAAAGAGGAAGGGCATCTCTCCTTCAGCCAACCAACCAACCAAGACACCAAGAACAAGATGCATGACCGACACCATGCCATATACTCCAGCCAGTCACACAACCTTACTTGAGCAGGCTCAGCTGTCTACCAAGGTACCAACCTCCTAGGAACTCCCAGGAGAAGGAAACTCTAGGCCCTCTAAGCTTTCTATGGGAAAGGAACCGGTGACTGAGAAAGCCCAGGAGAAACAGGCCCGGTCCTCTCAGTGCTTTTCTCTCACTCTAGCATAAGCTTCTATCTGACCCCCAAGACAATCATCCTAACCCCTTCCATATTGGGACCCAGGGTCTCATGCGCCACCAAGCCGAGGTAAGAATTCTTCCCTACTTCGAGTTCCATTTTTGCTTCTGGAATTAACCATGATACCTTGATACAGTTAAGCAAAGATCAATTCTTCTACTACTGGAACGTTGGTAAAATCTGGGAGGAGAATAAAGAGTTAGTCGTCACGCTGGAGGCTACAAGGCATGTTAAAGAGCTCGTTGTGCTGCGTGCAAAAAAAAGCAGAAAAATGCCAGATGAGCATAGAAAAGGATACCTAGGATCTGCAGAGAGCTAAGATGAAGGCCGAGCTCAGGTACAAAAAGGTCGTGCTGGACCACTGAGTGAACCACTGAGGGACGAGTGAACCACTGAAGGAAGTGAAGGAGCGGATGGAGCTGCGCATCATAGAACTTTAGGCTGGCATAAGATTTGACCCCCACGCCATGCTTCAACTCCCACCATTCAAATTGGTAGTTGACGATCTGAACGAGGCAATTGCGATGGGTTCAAGTAAGAAGTGTTGAAGGTATACTCGAACCTGTACTTAAGTTTTTTCGACCCACTGGAGATAGCCGAATACACTGAGAACTTGCTGACCAGGTTGCCAAGAATGTTCCTGCAGAGACAAATAGAGCATGCTCTCCTTCCACCATTGTTGCCGTAACCGAGGGAGTGCCCCAGAAAAATAGAGAAGCCTACTCCCCCACCCCTTGAATCCTAAGACAATTTATATTTTTGCTTTTGAACAATATTTTTACCTTTGTTTTTGTTGGTATGTTGTCAATGTGCATGAACGCCTTTAATTTTATGCTTTTAACGTGATAATCATATGCCTATTATTCATCCGTTGGATCTTGTTGAGATGCTGCTTTACTTGCTATGTATGATTGTTTTCTGCATTCATAGAGATAGGTGAGGGATGATGATGCTTTTCAGCATCGCCCCTCCGATGCTTATGTAAGTAACTGTTTGTGGAGTGTAAAGAATTTGAATGATGGAAGAGAAGAGAACATACTTGTCTTTCTGACTCAAATAGGAAATAGATAGGTGGCATGCTAGATAATACCTCCTAAGCATAGTACTTCTTTTAAGTGCTTTATATTCCAGAAGCTACGAACTTCCTTCCCATCCAAGGTCTATTGCAGATATGCTCCAGTTCTAATTATTCTAGAAATGACATAAGGACCTTCCCAGATAGGAACTTGCTTCCTAGCATTCCGCTCTTGAGTGCTTAGAAACACTATTCATAGGACTAAATCTCCCACATGGAAGGATCTTAACCTTAGGTCACAATTAAAATATCTAGCTACCTAGCGATTACATTGTTCAGTCCGCCGAGCCGCAACAACTCTTTTCTCATCAACCAATTCGAGCTCAGCAGTTAATAGGCTTTCATTCTCACATTCATCAGCTTTGATTACCTGGACCGTGGGTTCATCGAGTTCAGTGGGTAGGACAGCTTCAGCCTCATAAACTAGGTTGAAGGGAGTAAAACCTGTAGTGGTGCAAGCGATCGTCCGGTATGACCATAGGACGACGGGTAGTTCTTCCAGCCACAAGGACTTATGAGGTCCCAACTTCTTTTTTAGTGTCGAGATGATGGTTTTGGTAGTGGAGTCCGCCAATCCATTAGCTTCAGGATACCTAGGGGAAGAAAACGTTACCTTAATTTTATAATAATCACAGAATTCTTATAACCTTTTTCTAATGAACTAAGGTCCGTAATCTGTCTTAATCTCCAATAAGACACCAAAACCGCATAAGATATTCCACCATAAGAAACCAATTACATCCTGCTCCCATATTTAGGCCAGAAGCTCCGCTTCAACCCACATAGAGAAATAATATGTTGCTAACAAAATGAACTCCTTTTGTCCTGAACCACGCGGTAGTTTGCCCACTATGTCCATCCCCCACTTCATGAAAGGCCAAGCTGGTACCGAATAATGCAGGGGTTCCGCCTGCTTATGGATATCATGCTCAAACTTTTGACATGCGTCACAGGATCTGACATGGGACTGCGCATCCTGATGCAAAGTTGGCCAATAGTTCCCAGCAGAGATGACCTTATGAGCTAATGATCTGCCCCCTTGATGATTCCTGCAATCTCCACCATGGATCTCTTCTAGAATTTCATGTGGCTGCCGATCACTAACACAATGAAGCATTATACCAGAGAAAGACCATTTAAAAAGACACCATCTAAGAGTGTGAATCGTGCTGCCTTTATGCCTAGCTTCTGTGCTTCAGTTCGGTCAGATGGTCGTTGACCTTGTAAATACTGCTTAATCGGTTCCATCCAGCAATCGCCACCGCTTTGAGTTCTTCGCTGTTCTGGGTAGCCGACCATTTTGCCATTAGTAAGGGCACAAGCTAAGCCCCAGCCCTACCGTCCACAGATGCCAAGCTAGCGAATACATCTGCATGAGCATTCTCGTCCCCAGGTATATGTTCAAACATAAATAGTTCAAACCCGACCGATAGCTCTTTTGCCAATTCATGGTATGGTAGCAGATTGGGTTCTTTAACCTGAAATATTCCAAGCAATTGGTTAAATTAATTGAGAATCACTTTTCACCTGAACACACGGGAACCAAAATGCTCGAGTTAATCTTAACCAGACAATAAGTGCCTCGTACTTGGCTTGATTATTTGTAGCATCAAAATCCATTCTAATTGCCCGTTCGAACAAATGATATCTGGACTCGTACCTGAGATTTGATCGCTGTTTCAGATTTAAATATCAATTCATATCCTCCGAGCTCTATCACCCACTTCACTAGTCATCCTATCAGCTCCGGGCTGAGCCAACACGGCCTTGACAGGGTAAGAGGATACCACAATTATCGGGTGTGCTTTGAAATAGTCTCTGAGTTTCCAAGAGGCTACTGCAATACAAGCACAAGCTTCTCCATAGCGAGGTAACACGACTCAACCCCGAGCATATATTTGCTTGCATAATAGACTTGGTATTGCTTGACTCCGACCTCTTTAACTACATTGCACCCATATTGGTATCAGATACAAAAAGATATAACAGAAGAACCTCACCAGGCTGAGCCTTGACTAGTAGTGGAGGTGTCGCCAGGTATTGCTTCAATTCTTCTAGAGCAGCATCACACTTGGCTGACTAGTTGAAGCTAATCCCTTTCTTTAAAATGGCAAAAAATGGTTGAGTACGCCCGAAATACTTGGAAATGAATCGGCTGAGGGCAGCAAGACACCCAGTTAATCGTTGCACATTTTTGGGATTATTTGGCTGTTGAATCTTCTGGATAGCGGCGATCTGGATGGGATCAACTTCTATCCCCCTGCGACTGACAAAGCAACCAAGGAACTTACCTGAAGTCACTCTGAAAGCACATTTAGAGGGATTAAGTTTCATATTATATTTGTAGATGACGTCAAAGCTTTCCTTCAGATGGTCTAGATGATCAACTGCCTTGAAGGACTTTACCAACATGTCGTCCACGTTAACCTCCATTGTTTTGTCGACTGGTTCTTCAAACATCCTATTTACCAATCTTTGATAGGTTGACCTTGCATTGTTTATTCCAAAGAGCATAACCTTATAACAATATATTCCTAGACTGGTAATGAATGCAGTTTTTTCTTGGTCCTCAGGATGCATCAATATTTGATTATAACCAGAAAAACCATCCATAAAAGTTAACATCTCGTGTCCAATTGTGGCATTAACCACGAGATCAATATGAGGTAAGGGAAATGGGTCTTTAGGACATGTTTTGTTTAGATCAGTGAAATCAACAAAAACCCCATTTTTGTTGTTCTTTTTCTTTACTACGACGATATTAGGAAGCCAGGTAGGATACTTCACCTCATACACCATACCGATGTTGATCAACTCCCGGACTTCATCATTAATCACCGCATTTCTTTTTCGTGCAAACTTTATCTGCCTCTTTTGGACAGGCTTAAAGCTTATGCATTATGACTTCAGGACTGATTCCAGTCATGTCAGCATGACTCCAGGGAAAATCCTCCTTCCTACTGATTAAGAAAGCTACCAGCTTAGCTCGTTGGTCCGGATGTAGCTCCGTGTTGACAAATGTTGAACCCGGTTGAGCTTAAGGGTTGATGACCATGTCTTCTGATTCTTTAGTTTTCTAAGATGTCTCTAAGATGACCATCAACTCCTGTCACTACATGCAAATATCATGGAAGTTAGTGTAGTAGCACTCACAAGATGCACTTTGCTCACCTCAGATAGTTCGAATTCCCCAAGGAGTAGCGAATTTTATGGCTTGATGATAAGTTGTCAGAACCACCTTTAATTCATGAATCTAGGGTCATCCTAAAATCATGTTTTACGAGCTCAGCGCATCGACCACTTGCAACCTCATATTGAGAGTGACTCCCTCTGAATATAGGGGTAAAATAACTTCCCCCATTGTGGAGTGCCTTTCACCGCTAAATCTGATCAACATTGTAATTTTCTTTATTAGGTCTGATTCTGGTATACATATGTCCTGGAAAATGCTTAGGAACAAGATGTTAGCCGAACTGCCATTATCAACTAAAATACGCTTTACCATACACTTTCTAATAAGTAATGAAATAACAAGTATGTCATTGTGCTGATATGATATACTAGAAAATTCTTCACTAGAGAAGTTGATAGATTCATTAGTCTCTTACTGAGCTCATAGGTAAATATTCGGACGCTTGACTGGCCAACGGTGACGCTTTGTTGCTGCCCTGGTGACTCCGATAATTTCAGACCCACTGAAGATATAATTAATGGTCCGCTCGGGCTGGGGTGGCTCTGGAGCCCCTAGTTGCTTGGTTCCTTGCTCGCTCTTCTCTTTCCTAGGTCCCCATGCTTGCTTGCCTTTCTCGATGAGGAACTCTAGCAAATGCCCATTCTTAAGTAGTTCGATGATTTCCAGCTCCAGGGCTTTGCATTCATCCACCGTATGTCCTCGATCAGCATGATAGTCGCAGTACTTCTTAGGATCTCGGTAGCCACCTTCATTCTTGGCTCATGGAGGCCACTTTATTGCCTTTCCCAGGTCATTCATCACCTCCACTATTTGAGCTGGAGCCAATGAAAAGATCCGCTGGAGCTCTTCTTCTTGGGCATGCACTGCATCAACCCGTGGAGGCAGTTGTCCTCTATTGTCACAATTGTACAGGAAGTTCTGCTTGTGTATTCTACCCCCGCACTCTGCTCGACAGTCAACCTGATTTGATGGTTTGGTACTGTGTCGATTTCTGTAGGTATCGTGTTTCTCTAGTCGTACTTGAGCCTAGGCTTTGTTGAGCACATCAATCGTGGTGATATTTTGGCAATTCTTTATAAAGGTCTGAATTCTTTTGCAATCCTTTACGAAAAGCCGAGATGGCGGTTTCTGGGAGACACTGGGGATTAACACCATTTCTTTATTAAAACGACAAACAAATTCTCATGGAGATTCGTGCTCCTATTGTTGCAGGGAATACAAGTCATCCGGGTGATGTTTTATCCTCCAGCTACTGGAGTACTGTCTGCAGAAGGCCCGGTGTAGTCCTGGAAAAGAGGAAATAGAACGCTTAGATAAATTCACAAACCACTGCAACGCTAGTCCTATCAGACTCAATACGAAGTGTCGGTACATGTACGCCTCTCTCAAATGTGTCAAAATAGCAGCCGAGAGCATTTTCTACTTGTAGATGGCCATGTGGTCCTCCGGATTGGTTGTGCCGTCATACATCTTCAACGTCGGAGGCGCAACTTCGGTGGCTGCTCCATCTCGGCGATTGCATCCACAAAGGGTGTATTGACAAAGCTAGATCTATCTACCAACGGTTCCGGAGTGAGGACACCTGGGAACTAATGGAGCAACCTCTCTAAGGTGGCCAACTTGTTTTCTAATGCTGCTACCGCAGGATTTGGTGTTGGACCATCGTCGATGTTGATAGGGTTCGGACGAGACCCTCCAGGCCCTACTGCTTCTATGGGTCCGGTCACGGTCTCTACTTGTTGGTTGTTCTGATCGTTGGGCGTTGGCCCAGGATTTACTTGAAAAGTAGGTTGCGGCATTAAAGTTTCATGAGCAGCATTGGTGAACTGATGAAATAGATTTAGTGGGGTCATGATGAGGGGATCTCGACTGGATGAAGGATGCTCCGGGACGATCCTCTCGACAGTTTGGTGTAATGCCTTATTGTGGATTTGGAGTTGTACACTAGCGTTGCACAGATTAGCAATTTTGGCCTGCATAGTGTGTTGATTGGCAGCAACTTGCTGTGAAAGTTGGGCAATCATCCGCTTGAGATTGTTGCTGGGAGTGGGTCCACTGGTGGATGCATTTGCACACGAAGTTGTGGATCGATGAGAAGAATTCAAATGCAAATATAGATTGTTTTCTAACTAGCCCTCCTTCTAGTGCCAAAATGTTGAGGTAAAAATTTGATCAAGCCGGATGGAAGTTTTCTACTGGATTCTGAGAAATAATATAATAGAAAAGATGATAAGGAAATAGAGTGAATTTGGTATTATTCAACTCGTTTGAAAGTATTTTTGTACAACAATCGAATGTGTCCTACTTTCAACAAAGATACAAGTATTTATACTCTTTTCCCTACAACTAGCCTAGTTAAAATAATTGATTACAGGGAAATAAATGCTAAATAACCGCTAATCAACAACTAGTAATGCATCTAGTCATTGAATACAATATATGAGTCAAGCTACTATTTAGTCTTTAACCAAATCTATAACGCCCCGACCCCCCTGGCTAGGACGCTACCGCGGGGCCGTGGGTAATCATATCGATAAACATGATTTAATCATTCATCAGTAATTTTTATGTAAGAGAGAGTCAATAAATTAATCAGTAATCATTGAAGTAAAGAGTACGATAAGAGTTCAGAAGATGAAATATCATGGAGATAAAGTAATTGATGTCGATTATAGAAATTAGGAATTCAAATTATAGAGCCAACATGTATAGAGTGTATTCAATTACAGACATCAAGTTAATAGTTCAAAATTAGGAAGCACTGTTGAAGAATACATATTCAAGGGATCCGAGGGTTTTAGGGTTCAATCGAGTTGATCGGATATGGATCAAGTCGATCGAGGTTGTGAACCAGGAATGGATCGAGGTTCGGATTGAGGTGATCGAGGTTTGGGTCGAGGTGATCGAGATTCGGATCAAGGTAAACGAAGTATTCGGGTCGAGATAATGAGGTGTGCGGTATGTGGTGAATGAAGTGTGTGGTTCAAGGCTAACGAAGTGTGGGGTTCGAGGTATACGAAGTATGAGGTTCGAGGCGTACAAAGTACGAGGTTTGAGGTGTACATGGTATGAGGTTTGAGGTGTCCGAAGTGTGAAGTTCGAGGTGCACACAATATGAGGTTCGATGTGTACGAAGTGTAAGGTTCGAGGTGTACGAAGGTCGATCAGATTTGGATCACGCGAT